>SJYC01132377.1:0-136450 GCA_006408675.1 Madoqua kirkii
AGGTCAGGTGGTCTGGTATTCCCATCTCTTTCAGAATTTTCCACAGTTTATTGTGATCCACACAGTCAAAGGCTTTGGCATAGTCAATAAAGCAGAAGTAGATGTTTTTCTGGAACTCTCTTGCCTTTTCCATGATCCAGAGGATGTTGGCAATTTGATCTCTGGTTCCTCTGCCTTTTCTAAAACCAGCTTGAACATCAGGGAGTTCACGGTTCATGTATTGCTGAAGCCTGGCTTGGAGAATTTTGAGAACTACTTTATTAGCATGTGAGATGAGTGTAATTGTGCGGTAGTTTGAGCATTCTTTGGCATTGCCTTTCTTTGGAATTGGAATGAAAACGGACCTTTTCCAGTCCTGTGGCCACTGCTGAGTTTTCCAAATTTGCTGGCATAATGAGTGCAGCACTTTCACAGCATCATCTTTCAGGATTTGAAATAACTCAACTGGAATTCCATCACTTCCACTAGTTTTGTTCATAGTGATGCTTTCTAAGGCCCACTTGACTTCACATTCCAATATGTCTGGCTCTAGATGAGTGATCACATCATCATGATTATCTGGGTCATAAAGAAAGATCTTTTTTTGTACGGTTCTTCTGTGTATTCTTGCCACCTCTTCTTAATATTTTCTGCTTCTGTTAGCTCCAGACCATTTCTGTCCTTTATCGAGCCCATCTTTGCATGAAATGTTCCCTTGGTGTCTCTAATTTTCTTGAAGAGATCTCTAGTCTTTCCCATTCTGTTCTTTTCCTCTATTTCTTTGCATTGATCGCTAAAGAAGGCTTTCTTATCTCTTCTTGCTATTCTTTGGAATTCTGCATTCAGATGCTTCTATCTTTCCTTTTCTCCTTTGCTTTTCGCTTCTCTTCTTTTCAAAGCTATTTGTAAGGCCTCTCCAGACAGCCATTTTGCTTTTGTGCATTTCTTTTCCATGGGGATGCTCTTGATCCCTGTCTTTTGCACAATGTCACGAACCTCATTCCATAGTTCATCAGACACTCTATCTATCAGATCTAGGCCCTTAAATCTATTTCTCACTTCCACTGTATAATCATAAGGGATTTGATTTAGGTCATACCTTAATGTCTTTCTTCAATATAAGTCTGAATTTGATAATAAGGAGTTCATGATCTGAGCCACAGTCAGCTCCTGGTCTTGTTTTTGTTGACTGTATAGAGCTTCTCCATCTTTGGCTGCATAGAATATAATCAATCTGATTTCGATGTTGACCATCTGGTGATGTCCATGTGTAGAGTCTTCTCTTGTGTTGTTGGAAGAGGGTGTTTGCTATGACCGGTGCATTTTCTTGGCAAAATTCTATTAGTCTTTGCCCTGCTTCATTCTGCGTTCCACGGCCAAATTTGCCTGTTACTCTAGGTGTTTCTTAACTTCCTACTTTAGCATTCCAGTCCCCTATAATGAAAAGGACATCTGTTTTGGGTGTTAGTTCTAAAAGGTCTTGTAGGTCTTCATAAAACCGTTCAACTTCAACTTCTTCAGCATTACTGGTTGGGGCATAGACTTGGATAACTGTGATATTGAATGGTTTGCCTTCAAAGAGGCAAACAGAGATCATTCTGTCATTTTTGAGATTTTGTGCTTTGATTATGATAGTGATTACATGGGTGAACACCGCTCTCAAAACTCACCCACCCAGACTCTTAAAATGGGTGTATGTTATTGCATGTAAACTACACCTCAATAAAGTTGAGGTATTTTAAGTTAAAAAGCATCAGGTGTTTTTTCTCTCCCTAGGATGGTATCCAGAGGCATTTAGAATGGTCCAGGGCTTTGCTCCAGTACAGCCTATAACAGAACTAGGCTGTCCTGAATCCCTGATAATAGAATCATTTACCTTTATACTGAGGAGGCTGGGATAGCACCAACATCCACACGTGGTGTGTGCCCAGGTGAACTTCAAGGAGATCGAACTGTGAGACATAAAGTTCTCATGAGGTTTTTCTGAACGAAAACACATCAGCAGGCCTGTGGTGGTTCCGTGTGTGCTAAATGTGTCTATGACAAGATCAGGCATACTTTCCTTATTGAGCAGCAGAAAATCATTGTGAAGGTGTTGAAGGCACGAGCACAGAGAAAGCTAAATTTTAAAAAAATGAAGCTTTTTGAGTAATCAGAAGTCAGAACAATAGCCAAAAAAAGAAAAAAGTGTGTGGACCAAACTTTCAACCTCAGTTTTTCTAGGTAAAGCACTGGTATAGTCTACATTTTCTTGCCCTCTTTGCAATCCCATGGACTAGAGTACTTTCCTTATTGAGCAGCAGAAAATCATTGTGAAGGTGTTGAAGGCACGAGCACAGAGAAAGCTAAATTTTAAAAAAATGAAGCTTTTTGAGTAATCAGAAGTCAGAACAATAGCCAAAAAAAGAAAAAAGTGTGTGGACCAAACTTTCAACCTCAGTTTTTCTAGGTAAAGCACTGGTATAGTCTACATTTTCTTGCCCTCTTTGCAATCCCATGGACTAGAGTCCACTAGGCTCCTCTGTTCATGGAATTCTCCAGGCAAGAATACTGGAGTGGGTTGCCATTCCCTTCTCCAGGGGATCTTCCCAACTCAGGGATGGAACCCACGCCTCGTGCATTGGCAAGTGAGTTCTTTACCACTAAGCCATCTGAAAATCCCTTTCCTACCCTATACCTTAGAAATCAACATCTATTACCGAGTACTTAAATGCAAGTGTTCCTTTGCCTCTCTAATACCTGATAAGGAATATAACAGCAACATTTACCAGTGAAGGTCTGTAAAGGCCTGCTGGAAAGGAGGCAGAGGCTCTGGCCTACAGTCTAATAGAATAACTTGTTTTTTGCCAGGGCGAGGGGAGCAGGTACACGCCTCACGCTGTAGCATGCACAATCTTAGTTCCCTGACCAGGGATCGAACCCTTGGCCCTGTAGTGAAAGTGCAGAGTCTAAACCACTGGACTGCCAGGGAAGTTCCCAGTGGCAGAGTTTAGACTGTCTGTTGCTAACATACCTGAAGCCATTCCCTCTCCTTTTGGTCCAAGAAGTAAGACATGAAACCAAACAACCTTAGGTTATACCCTCTCTGTCCTAGAGAACAAATACTCCTGGACATCCGAATAGAAAGTCTGGACCAGGGGTATTCCTCTTTGTATCATTTGGATTGTTATTTCTCTTCCTGTATCTTTATTCTTTGTTAGACTATGAGCTTGCAGGCAGGACTTTTCTGGTTTTCTAACCCTCTCCATCCTTGCCATCTAGCAGTCACTCGAGCATCCTTTGCTGGGCTTCTCTGGTGGTCTAGTAGTTAAGACTCCATCTGTCAATGCCGGGGACATGGGTTTGATCCCTGGTCCGGGAAGATCCCACATGCTGTGGAGCAACTAAGCCCATGCTCCACAACTACTGAAGCCCATGCACCCTAGAGCCTCGGCTCCCCAACAAGAGGAGCCACCGCAATGAGAGGCCCAGGTATGACACTGAAGAGCGAGCAGTGCCCAGCCCGCTGCAACCAGACAAAGCCCTCAGAGAGCAGCAAAGACCCAGCACAGCAAAAATCAATCAGTCAACCCATCTCAAAAAGGAACCCTTTGTCACTGATGAATTACAATGCCGTTTGTTCAGGGAATACCCAGCTATTTGTGATATGAAACCTGAGTTTATATTTAAGAACAAATTGGCAAGCAGACTTGTTTTACGTGAAGACACGAGGGAAAATACTTAAATGGAAGCCTTTCCTGTCACAGACCAACCTATTTAGCTTCACACCATTTATCATTTTAGCCAAAACCACTTCTCGGAATAGAGCCTAAAGAAATAATAACATATGTACACCAAAAAGCATGTGAAAGAATATTTGTTGTAGCATTGTTTGCATTTAACAAATTAAAAATAGAAGGTCATTGAGGAAATAGTAAGCTAGATTATGGCACTCCCCAAATGTCATACTAAGTAGCCACACAAATGGAGAGGCAGACTTTGAAAAAGTTCTAATTGCAGTTTATTATTTATTTATTTGACTTCCCTGGTGGCTCAGACAGTAAAGCGTCTGTCTACAATGTGGGAGACCTGGGTTCAGTCTCTGGGTCGGGAAGATCCCCTGGAGTTATTGGTTGTGCTGAGTCTTCATTACTGCCTTCAAGCTCTCTCGAGGTGTGGTGAGCAGGCCACGTGCACAGGCCACAGAAGTGGAGCCCAGAACCAAGGTCACCCCCGAAGCTGACGGAGCCCCTTTGTAACTGTTGCCAAAAGCCCCCATGATAATCACTAACTGGCTCCCAGTTAGGCAAACATGCCCACTCCAGTAAACACCCTGTGGTACCCCAACCAGTCACCTAAAGCCAACCTTCCAGCAAGAATTTCCTTGGTCTTGAGGCTATAAAAATTGGCTATTAACCCATGAAAACTGTCTCCTTTCCCTGGTCAGTCAGGAGGTCAGCCCACTGCACTTGCAGCGCAACTTTATCTCTGCTCTTTGTTCTTAATAAAATCACTCCCTTCTGAATTCTGTGTGTCTAGAAATTCTTTTCCAACTCATGCTCGAACTGCCTCAACATGTACCACCAGCAAAGTCCCAAAGTTCTACATTAAAAGAGATGTAAGATATCTAACACAATAATCAAAAACATGACTTACAAAAGATTAAAAAATTTAAAAGAAAATGCAAGTTTCAGAGTTCACGTATATTCAGTTCAATTCAGTCTCTCAGTCATGTCCAGCTCTTTGCGACCCCATGGACTGCAACATGCCAGGGTTCCCTGTCCATCACCAATTCCTGGAGCTTGCTCAAAGTCATATTCATGGAGTTGCTGATGTCATCCAACCATCTCATCCTCTGTTATCCCCTTCTCCTACCTTCAATTTTTCCCAGCATCAGGGTCTTTTCTAATGAGTCAGTTCTTTGCATCAGGTAGCCAAAGTATTGGAGCTTCAGCTTTAGCATCAGTCCTTCCAATGGAATATTCAGGGCTGATTTCCTTTAGAATTGACTGTTTGGTCTCCTTGCAATACAAGGGACTCTCAAGAGTCTTTTCCAACACCATAGTTCAAAAGCATCAATTCTTTGGTGCTCAGCAGTCCAACTCTCACATCTATACATCACTACTGGAAAAACCATAGCTTTGAATAGATGGACCTTTGTTGGCAAAGTAATGCCTCTGCTTTTAACTACGTTATCTAGGTTTGTCAGGCTTCCCTGGTAGCTCAGCTCGTAAAGAATCCACCTACAATGCAGGAGACCTCGGTTAAATTCCTGGGTGGGGAGATCCCCTGGAGAAGGGATAGGCTACCCACTCCAGTATTCTTGGGCTTTCCAGGTGGCTCACATGGTAAAGAATCTTCCCTAAGTACAGGAGACCTGGTTTCAGTTCCTAGGTTGGGAAGATCCCCTGCAGCAGGACACGGCAACCCAATCCAGATTCTGGAGAATCTCCTTGGACAGAGCAGCCTGGCAGGCTACAGTCTATAGGTCACAAAAAGTCAGGCACAACTGAGCAACTAAGCACAGCACTAGGTTTGTCATTGCTTTTCTCCCAAGGAGCAAGCATCTTTTAATTTCATGCTGCAGTCACCATCTGCAGTAATTTTGGAGCCCAAGAAAAGAAAGTCTCTCACTATTACCATTGTTTCCCCATCTACTTGCCATAAGGCAATGGGACCAGATGCCACGATCTTCGGTTTTTTGAAATGTTGAGTTTTAAGCCAGCTTTTTCACTCTCTTCTTTCACCTTCATCAAGAGGCTCTTTAGTTCCTCTTTGCTTTCTGCCGTAAGGGTGGTGGTATCTGCATATCTGAGGTTATTGATATTTCTCCTGGCAATCTTGATTCCAGCTTGTGTTTCATCCAGCCCGGTGTTTCACATGATGTGCTCTACATATAAGTTAAATAAACAGGGTGACAGCCTTGACATACTTGTTTCCCAATTTGGAACCAGTCCCTTATTCCATGTCTGGTTCTAACTGTTGCTTCTTGACCTGCATACAGATTTCTCAGGAAGCAGGTAAGGTGGTCTGGTATTCCTATCTCTTGAGTAATTTTCCGCAGTTTGTTGTGACCCACACAGTCAAAGGCTTTAGCATAGACAATGAAGCAGAAGTAGATGTTTTTCTGGAATTCTCTGGCTTTTCTTTTTGTTGGAAATTAACATATATATATATATATATATATATATATATATATATATGTATAGCTAAGTACTTAGCAACTAAACAGCTATATATATGTGGGCTTCCCTTGTGGCTGAGTGCGTAAAGAATCTGCCTGCAATGCAGGAGCCCTGGGTTTGACCCCTGGGTTGGGCAGATCCCCTGGAGAAGGGAAAGGCTACAAACTCCAGTATTTTGGCCTGGCGAATTCTGTGGGCTGTAAAATCCGTGAAGAGTCGGACACAACTGAGTGACTTTCACTTTCATAGTTACCATGTGCTGAATCGTGTCTGATTCTTTGCCACACCATGGATTGCAGCTTGTCAATGGGATTTCCCAGGCAAGAATACTCGAGTGGGTTGCCATTTCCTTCGCCAGGGGATCTTCCCAATCCAGTGATCAAGCTGACTTCAGTGCTGGATCTTAGTTGTGGCACGCAGAATCTTCCATCTTCGTTTAGGCATGGAACTCTTAGTTGCAGCACGTGGGATCTAGTTCTCTGGACATGAAAGCTTTGCATTGAGACTGAGAAGTCTTAGTGACTCTCCCATGAGGGAAGTCCTTCTTGTCTGATTTCACTTCAGAGTCTTCCCTCCGGTTGAGCTTTGACCAGCCCTTTCAGAGCCCATTCATTTGATCAATATTGAGCACTCTAATTGCCACATGGCATTCTGGACAGGGAGGACGTAGCAGTGGCCAAACAGGCACAGATTGCCTACATAGAACTTACAGTCTCCCTTGGAACCAGATCCCGTGGCTGAGCTCCATTTTCCACTGCTTATGTCCTCAGCCCATCGCCCACATGAGAAAAGATCTGCAAAGCATCTGTCTTTATTCCTGACACTTAAAAGACAGTGTGGCATTATAGAAGGTAGTCAGTTTTGGGACCTTATGACTTGGGGCATATCTTCCACATGGTACTTAGAAGCTATGAGACCTTGCACAACCATTTATCCTCAAGCCCTAATTTCCATGTCTGTAAAAATGGGACGATGACAATACTTATCTTTTAGGGCTGTAAGGATTGAATATACTGGTATTTGCATAGCGTAAGTCACCCTATCTGTACAGTAAGCATTTAACACATGGTAAATGTTTGAGCTTTGTATGTCAGAACCAGGAGCCTTGTACAGAGGGCTTTGGAGGGAGAGTGAGTCAGCATCCAGGAACTGGGACAAGAGAGTAGAAGAGTATCAAGGAGAAGCAGGCTCTAAGCAGCCGTCCCTAGCCGGAGCACATCTGCTCAAAACGAATGGAGAAGTGGCAGACGGTGGGCAGCCGCCCCTGCCAGCATCGTCTCTGGTCTGGTGTGTGTGGGGGGTGGGAGGGGGGGGTGGTCTGAGAGCAACTAGCGAAGAAGAGCGGGCAGCAGGGCTGAGGCAGCACGCAGGTCCCAGGAACCCAGATGGCGAAGGGACAGGGGCAACGGGAGACTGGAACAGAGGCATCCAAGCCTGCCCGCAAGTCCCCTACCTACACCCCTGCTTGCCCACCCTCCACTCCTCTGCCCCTGGCCGCCTCTTTAGGAAACTCACATGGATGGCATTCTTTCCGATTTCTTCCTTTTTATTACTTCTTTCCGATCAATAGTTGAGCAAGGGGACTTCCTTGGTGGTCCAGGGGTTTAGAAACCACCATGCAATACAGGGGGTACGCATTCCATCCCTGGTCAGGGAACTAAATCCCACATCTGCGGGGCAACTAAACCTGAGTGCCAGAAAGAAGACCCAGTGCAGCCAAAAAAAAATTATAATAACAGCTGAACATGCCCAAATCCTTCTCTGCTTAAAAAACATATAAGCAAACAAACTCCCACTCCCATAGACCCTCTGTCACTACCTGCCCATTCCTCCATCCCTTCACTGCCACACCCTCCATCACCTTCCCACTACTCCTCAGCTCACTCCAGCCTGGCTTCTCCCCGCAAGTTTGCAGCGCCTGCTCCTACCCAACCCCAAGAACAAGGGAAGACTTGCTGTGCACTCTGTTGCAGCCCTTCAATGTCTCTGGAGCGGGAGCTGGAAGGTAGACTGGCAGGGAATGCCTGCCCTGCACTTCATGGCGCAATGGTGCTCAGTGCCCCTTAGTGGTTGCCTGTTACCCTCAGAATGAGGCTCACGCTGCTCTGAACCAGGCCTCCCAGGGCCCCTGCCCTTCTCTCCAGCCGGCTTCATCCGTCCATCCCGCCACCCCTCGGTCCCTTCTGAGCCTCCTGGCTCTCCTCTAACACACAAAACTTATTCTTGCTACTCCTGCCTCGGCACTTTTGCACTTGCTGTTTGTTCTGCCTGAGACATTCTTCTTCACTGCACAACGCAGAATCTACTCGCCCCTGGTGGCTCCTGAGTACCTGAAATGTGGCTCTTCCAAAGTGAGATGGGCCACAAGTGTAAAATGCACATAGGATTTTGAGAACTCAGTTCACAAAAATAATTTTAATATCTAATGGATTCTTTTTATATGCACTGCATTCTGAAATGATATTAATAATCGCAGCATATGGGATCTAGTTCCCTGATCAGGGATTGAACTGGCATCCCCTGCATTGGGAGCTTGGGGTCTTAGCCACTGGATCACCAAAGAAATTCCTTTAGATTCAACTTTTCAGTCACTCCCTTCTTCCTGAACGTGGCCTCTCCATTGTTCCTTGATTCCCCTAGCTTTTCTCCTGCCTCTCTGGGTTCCTCTCTTCCACCTAACTCTTAAATGTTAGTCCAGCTCAGGGCTCTGTCCTTAGTCTTCTCTCCTCACTCTTAACACTTGCCCTGGGTAAGAACAACATGGATTCAGCTTCCATCCGTATGCAGACAGATCGGGAATCTAGCTCCAGCCCTGGCTTTTCTTCTGAACTGTAGGCCTGGGGATCCCTACTGTGTAGGCCAGTCAGTTAGTTCAGTCGCTCAGTCGTGTCCAACTCTTTGCAACTCCGTGGACTGGAGCACGCCAGGCCTCACGTCCCTCACCAACTCCTGGAGTTTGCCCAAACTGATGTGCATTGAGTTGGTGATGCCATCCAACCATCTCATCCTCTGTCGTCCCCTTCTTCTCCTGCCTTCAATCTTTCCCAAGATCTGGGTCTTTTCAAATGAGTCAGTTCTTTGCATCATATGGCCAGTATTGGAGCTTCAGCTTCAGCATCAGTCCTTCCAATGCATATTCAGGACTGATTTCCTTTAGGATGGACGGTTTGAATCTCTTTGCAGTGGAAGGGACTCTCAAGTCTTCTCCAACACCACAATTCAAAAGCATCAATTCTTTGGTGCTCAGCTTTATTTATAGTCCAGCTCTCACACCCATATATGACTACTGGAGAAACCATAGCTCCGACTAGATGGGCTTTTGTTGGCAAAGTAATGTCTCTGCTTTTTAATATGCTGTCTAGGTTGGTCATAACTTTTCTTCCAACGAACAAACATCTTTTAATTTCATGGCTGCAGTCACCATCTGCAGTAATTTTGGAGCCCAAAACAATAAAATCTGTCACTGTTTCCACTGTGTCCCCATCTATTTGCCATGAAGTGATGGAACCAGATGCCATGATCTTCGGTTCAGTTCAGTTCAGTCGCTCAGTGATGTCCGACTCTTTGCGACCCCATCAATCGCAGCACGCCAGGCCTCCCTGTCCATCACCAACTCCCAGAGTTCACTCAGATTCACGTTCATCGAGTCAGTGATGCCATTCAGCCATCTCATCCTCTGTCGTCCTTCTCCTCCTGCCCCCAATCCCTCCCAGCATCAAAGTCTTTTCCAATGAGTCAACTCTTCTCATTAGGTGGCCAAAGCACCGGAGTTTCAGCTTTAGCATCGTTCCTTCCAAAGAAATCCCATGATCTTAGTTTTCTGAATATTGAGTTTTAAGCCAACTTTTTCACTCTCCTCTTTCACTTTCATCCAGAGGCTCTTTAGTTCTTTTTTGCTTTCTGCCATAAAGGTGGTGTCATCTGCATATCTGAGGTTACTGATATTTGTCCTGGCAATCTTTATTCCACCTTGTGCTTCATACAGCCTAGTGTTTCTCATGATGCACTCTGCATTTAAGTTAAATAAGCAGGGTGACAATACACAGCCTTGATGTTCTTCTTTTCTGATTTGGAACTAGTCTATTGTTCCATGTCCAGTTCTAACTGTTGCTTCCTGACCTGCATACAGATTTCTCAAGAGACAGGTCAGGTGGTCTGGTATTCCCATCTCATTAAGAATTTTCCACAGTTTGTTGTGATTCATACAGTTAAAGACTTTGGCATAGTCAATAAAGCAGAAATAGATGTTTTTCTGGAACTCTCTTGCTTTTTTGATGATCCAGCAGATGTTGGAAATTTTATCTCTGGTCCCTCTGCCTTTTCTAAATTCAGCTTGAACATCTGGAAGTTCATGGTTCACATACTGTTGAAGCCTGGCTTGGAGAATTTTGAGCATTACTTTACTAGCATGTGAGATGAGTGCAATTTTGTGATAGTTTGAACATTCTTTGGCATTGCCTTTCTTTGGGATTGGAATGGAAACTGACCTTTTCCAGTCCTGTGGCCACTGCTGAGTTTTCCAAATTTGCTGGCATATTGAGTTTAGTACTTTCACAGTATCATCTTTTAGGATTTGAAATAGTTCAACTGGAATTCTATCACCTCCACTAGCTTTGTTCGTAGTGATGCTTTCTAAGGCCCACTTGACTTCACATTCCAGGATGTCTGTCTCTAGGTAAGTGATCACACCATCATGATTATCTAGGTTGTGAAGATCTTTTTTGTATACTTCTTCTGTGTATTCTTGCCACCTCTTCTTAATATCTTCTGCTTCTGTTAGGTCCCTACCATTTCTGTCCTTTATTGAGCCCATCTTTGGGTAAAATGTTTCCCTGGTATCTCTAAATCTCTTGAAGAGATCTCTAGTGTTTCCCATTCTATTGTTTTCCTCTATTTCTTTGCCTTGATCACCGAGGAAGGCTTTCTTATCTCTCCTTGCTATTCTTTGGAACTTTGCATTAAATGGGTATATCTTTCCTTTAGTCCTTTGCCTTTCACGTCTCTTCTTTTCACAGCTATTTGTAAGCCCTCCTCAGACAAACATTTTGCCTTTTTGCATTTCTTTTTTCTTGGGGATGGTCTAGATCCCTGCCTCTTGCACAATGCCACGAACTTCCATCCATAGTTCTTCAGGTACTCTATCTATCAGATCTAATCCCTTGAATCTATTTGTCACTTCCACTGTATAATTGTAAGGAATTTGATTTAGGTCATGCCTTGGTGGTCTAGTGGTTTTCCCTACTTTCTGAAATTTAAGTCTGAATTTGGCAATAAGGAGTTCATGATCTGAGATTCAGTCAGCTCCTGGTCTTGTTTTTGCTGACTGTATAGAGCTTCTCCGTCTTTGGCTGCAAAGAATATAATCAATCTGATTTTGGTATTGACCATCTGGTGATGTCCATGTGTAGAGTCTTCTCTTATGTTGTTGGAAGAAGATGTTTGCTATGACCAGTGCCTTCTCTTGGCAAAACACTATTCGCCTTTGCCCTGCTTTATTCTGTACTCCAAACCAAGGCCAAATTTGCCTGTTACTTCAGGTACTTCCTACTTTAGCATTCCAGTCCCCTATAATGAAAAGGACATCTTTTGGGGGTGTTAGTTCTAGAAGGTCTTGTAGGTCTTCATAGAACCATTCAACTTCAGCTTCTCCAGCATTATGGTCGGGGCACAGACTTGGATTACTGTGATACTGAATGGTTTGCCTTGGAAACGAACACAGATCATTCTGTCATTTTTGAGACTGCATCCAAGTTCTGCATTCCGGACTCTTTTGTTGACTGTGATGGCTATTCCATCATACTACTCCATCTCTATTATGTAGGCCAAGGACACTTCAAAGGGAACGTGTCTAAAAATGAACACAGCATCTTTCTCCCAAACCTGCTCTTCTTTCTATGTAACCTTAGAGAAGGACACCATTAATCTGCCTGAGACAGAAATCTGGAATTCACTCTTGGCATCTCTTCTCCCTCACCCTCTAAATCTAGTTCATCCGTAAGTCCCATTGGTGCCATTCTATATGCCTTCGATTCCATGCACTTCTCCCCATTTTCACCACCATCACTCTTGTCCAAGAGCTTGTCTTGCCAGGACATGTTTAAATGTCCTCTAACTGGCACCTATTGGTGGCTTTCTCACACTCAGTTTAGCCTCCTCGTCGTCTATTCTCCTACAGTACCGATAGGGATTTTTTTTTTTTCTAGAATGCATAAGGACAAACTCTTCCCCTGTTTAAAATGTTAGAATGGGGGACTCCCCTGGTGGCCTAGTGGTTAAAACTCTACACTCCCAATGCAGGAGGCCTGAGTTTGATCCCTGGTCAGGGAACTAAATTTCACAGGCCACAACTGAAAAAAAAAAAAAAAGATCCTGCATGTTGCAAGGGAGATCAAAGATCCTGTGTGTTACAACTAAGACCTGGTGTAGTAAATAAATTAAAAATAGAACTATCATATGATACAGCAGTCTCACTTCTAGGTATACATGCAAAGGAAATGAAAATAGAAAACAAAAGAGATATCTTCACTCCTGTGTTCATTGCAGCATTATTTACAATAGCCAAAATATGGAAACCATCTGAGTGTCCATCAATAGATGAATGGATAAAGACAATGTGTGATGTCACATCATGTTTATCCATTCATCTATTGGTATATATGATATATATCATATATATGTGGGAATATTACTCACCCATTAAAAATAAGGAACCCTGCCATTTATGACAACAGGGATGGACCCTGAGGGTATTTTACTGAGTGAAATAAACCAGACAAAGACAAATAGTGTACAGAAGCACTATGTGCAGAATCTAAAAAAGAAGAAGAAGTCAAACTCATAGAAAGAAAGAGTAGGAAAGTGATTGCAGGGACTAGAGGGTGGGGGAAATAGGGAAAGGTTGGTAAAAGGGCACAAACTTTTAGCTACAAGATGAACAAATGTGAAAGCACAGCATTCCACGTGATCTCTCCCAACCACTTCTCCAGCTTCATTTTGGAGAACTTACCCACTAGCACTCTTCATGTCAATTATTCTGAATTTCTTCAATTTTCTGAGTGCCTTATCCTCTCAACTTCAGGTCTTTGTACTCACTGAATCTCTCTGATGCTAAGTCTCTTCCTCTGCTGCCCTCACTTCATTGATTCATTTGATTATTCTTTTGTTCATTTGACAAATATCTGTTGAAAGCTTACCATGTGACCTGCACTGAGGGATACAGCAGAGAAGAGCACAGATATGGTCCCCCCCACTCATGAAGCATCCCGGAGAAGAAGACAGAAAATCAACAAGTAAACACATGAGCAAGATGGTGGAAAAGTGACAAATGTTATGAAGGAAATAAAATAAAGTTTAAATGAGAGGGCTACATTAGACAGGTGGTCAAAAAAGGCCTCTTTGTGAAGGTGATTTGTAAAATACGTCTTGGATAATGAAAAAGACACCAGTTATACAAAGAATTTAGGCAGGGGGTAGTTGTAGGCAACCAGAACAGTTCTGCAAAGCCCCAAGATGAGAACGAGATTCATCTATTAAAGGGAGAGGAAGATGATCTGATTTGTTGGAGTCCAGTGACCAAGGAATCTAGAGATTATGTCTAAGCAAGAACTGCTGCTGCTGCTGCTAAGTCACCTCAGTCATGTCCAACTCTGTGTGAACTCATAGATGGCAGCTCACCAGGCTCCTCCATCCCTGGGATTCTCCAGGCAAGAACATTGGAGTGGGTTGCCATTTCCTTCTCCAAGGACTAGACTGTATAAAGTGTTATGGACCATTTTATTCTAAATGCAAATTGGAACTGTCCATGACATGATTTATGTTTAAAAAGATTCACTTTGGCTGCTTCTTGGATTGAAACGGGGGTGGGAGTACGAGTGGAAATGGAAGTGATTTGGAAGGTAAGCCCAGTTGTCCAGGTGAGCGATGGATTAAGGCATTAATAGTAAGAGAAAAGTGGAAGAAATGAATGAATTCAGAATACATTATTGGAGGTAGCTTGTCAGACCTTTCTGACAGGTATAAGGGGGATAAGAGAAAGAAAAATCAAGAGTAACTACTAGATCGTTGACTTGAATAAATGGCAGGTAGTGGCGCTATTTTTTGAGATGGCCAAGATGGGAGAGGAACAGTTTTGTGGGTGGTCAGGGCAGGTATCAATTTCCACATGGGGCATTTTGACTTTGCGGTGCCTCAGGTAGGGGTGGGGATGTCAAGGTAGCAACTGGATGTGAGTCTGGCGCTAGGAGGAAAGAGATGAGAACTAAGCTGCAGATGGTACATGCGTCTGGAAGTCATCTGTGTATGGCTGGGGGAATCAGAGAAAGATCAGGGGGGAAATATTCTACGTAGAGCTTAGAAATCTGTAAGGTCCCTCCCAGTCTGGCGATTCTGGGCTATTTCCTTTATTTGGATACTTGACTTTACAGGGCTCCAGCCTCTACACATGCTCATGTTTCATCTTCACCTTCAGTCAGACACCTGTCTGATTCCAGAGAGTCAGAGGAGCAGATAGAGAGAGAGGGCAACAGTGGAAGGAAAAGTCAATGTTGAAGAGCAAGCTTTTCCCTGAAACTTTCCAGTGAAAATTTCCATTGGCATGAAGACCTAGAAGAACAAAGATGAAACGCTTGGTAAGCCTATCTGGCCTTGAGCTTCTACAAAGTGTTCCTTCTCTGTTTTCCCTTCCAGGATATATCCTGTACTTTCCCCATCGCAGCATGAATCAGTGGAGGTATAACTGCCCTTTTGCTTGCCTATCTCCCACCTAGACTATGAGCTGCACAAGGACAGGGGCCATGCTTGTCTGGTTCACTTTAAAAATGAGTCAGCACAAATCTTAGTGCTTGACGCTGAGTCGATGCTTAACAAGGGTTTGTTGAATGGATAGGTTAGAGTACATGTCAGTCTTCTGATGTGTCTGGAAAGCTGGTGGCCCAAGTAGTAATCTGGGAACCTAGTTCAGGACTCCAAACAGGATAAAAAGTTGTTTCGTCACCCCTCCACGGAAAGAACCCTGCTCAAGTGTATGGGGTGTGAGGTCCCCTAGTTCCAAGGCCACTAATTTCTGGAGGAAATTAGCAGAGACCTTTAGTTAATGAAATAAGGGGCAGTAAAGGAGAATACTTATCAGGCTCAGAGAAAATTTTATTGATAGAAGGGGATTTTTTTTTTTTTTTTTTGGCCACGCTGCTCAGTATGTGGCACTTCCCCAGTCAGAGATCAAACCTAAGTCCCCAGCAGTGGAATGGAAGTATGTAGTCTCGATCACTGGACCACTGGAGAAGTCCAGAAGGGAATCATTTTTAAGTGCCTGTCCCCTCTATCACTCTGTGACTCCTCAAGGACAAAGACCTGATCGGATTCACATCTGTGTTCCCAACAGCACTCAAAACCATCTCCAGCACATAGTATTCCTCAATAAAAAGTTGCTAAAATGAATCGAAGCCCAGTAGCCCAAGGTTACTGGCCAGCTGCCAGCTGCAAAGAGCTTGACACATGGCATCAGCGGCTCAACTCCAGGCAGGGTAGCACTGCTGGAACTAGAGCCTCAGGGAGATACAACCGAATGTCCTAAGTCCAGAAGCTTCAGGAAGCTCCACCTTCTCATAGCCCACGACATGAATAATTCAGGACAAGACTGGTGGTCAGGTTTGGAAAGGACACTGAGACTGGAGAGGAGGAAAACCTGTCCATGTTCTCTAGTTAGAGAGAATGCAAGGGTCCTAGGGACTCACAGCCCTCCCCCAAGGGCTCCCCTCCGCTGGCCCTGCCTCGAAAGGCCCCTACCCACAGATCCTGCCCCTGAGGTGACTCAGCTTCATCCCCAGGCTCCCCACACTCTGGTTATGCATTCAGCTGGTCTTCTCCCTTGGCACTCCTTCACCAGGGAAGGACTATTGCATTCATTTCTAAGCTGAGAATGATTCCTTTATCACCTCTTCAGCTTTGTGTCTCAGGCATAAAGGAATCTGGAATCAGGCTGGATAATTCTCCGGGTCTGAGGCCACTCCAGGCTTCTCTGGAGAGACATCCTACACAGGGACAGGCACTGTTAGTCCAGGTACTGGTTAGTATACAGCTATGGACTCCTGCCCTTTCTCTGCAAGTCTAAGCGTTATATGTGGTTCAAGGGAAAGAACACTTGACTGAGTCAAAGGACTTGGGCTCTTTGCCTTGGCTTCAGACAGTGGAGGGGAGAAGGGAATGACAAACTATTCCAGTGTTCTTGCCTGGGAAATCCCATGCACAGAGGAACTTGGCAGACTATAGTCCATGGGGTCGAAAACGAGTTGGACATGACTGAGAGGCTAAATGACAAGAGCGGCAGACAGGGCAGGCTGGTGGTTAGAGCATGAGGTTTGGAGGCAGGCCTGGCTCTAACCCAAGCCTCCACACTAGTTTGCTTTGTGGGCTTTAGTAAGTTACACAAGCTCTGAAAATCTGTTTCCTTATTTGTAAAATAAGGATAATAAAAATACCTACTGTACAAGGTTATGGGGAGAAGTTAATGAGATAATATACACAGAATACCCAGAGCATTGTCTAGTCCTTAATAAACTTTAACAAATGACAGTTTCTTTCCCTTCTTAATGGGGGAATGCAAACAAGAACCTAAAAGGTTTCAGTGCGTGGAAACATCGCTTCCCATCCCCACTGTCCCTTTTCAGGATGAGAGCTTCATTACTTCCTGCTGGGACTATTGCAGTAGTCTCCCAGCATAACCACTGTCGATTTAAAAAATAGTCACAACCTAACAGTTGAGAGTTATATTTTATTTGGTGGGATTTTTTAGGACTTCAAGCCCCGAGAGAACATCTCAAGTAACCCTGAGAGAACTTCTCTGAAGAGGGGGAGTTTGAGGTTGGTGTGATACAGAATTTTGTAACAAAGAGCAGGTAGTCTGAACATCAAGAGTACTTTCATGAATTAAAGAAAACCAGAATTTAGTGTTTTTCTATGTATGGGAAGATGCAAGAATCTGGGCTGACTGGAATCATTTCTTTCGTATTCATCTCAGCTATCTGGGGCCAGCAATCCTGAATTTTTCCTCAGTGCTCACCTAAGGAGAAGCTGCAGCCTGATGTCTGCCCATCAGAGGTTTTGTTCTCCTTCCTGGTTGCCCTGGAGGGTTAGAATTGATGATGACTGTGACATCTTGTTTATGGATGTGGCAGGAACTACTCCATTTCTCACCCGCCACACCTACCTTGAATCCATCTTTGGTTTCTTTCATTGTTCTGCTTTCCACCTTCCTGGGCAGCTCATAGCCACCTAATTTAGACCAAATTCCTCAGTTTGACGATCAAGATCCTCTGTAAGTTGATCCCACCCACATTTCCCCAATAGTCATGGTGAAAAATAACTGCAGGAGGTGGGGTGTGCAGACACTGGATTCCAGTCTTGGATTGACTACAATCTTCCCAGATGACTGAATCAATCATCTAATCTGTTTCCACCTCCAAAATTGAAGTGTTGATCTTGACACTGCCTCATGGGATGCCATAATTTATAGCTAATTGTCCCTTTTTACTGTGGAGCCAATGGACAGGGACCATACACATCACTGTATCCTTAGCACTGGCCATGGTGTCTGGGGTCCATAGTTGTTGAATGAATGAATGAACAGCATGGTGTGGATTACCCGTGGTGCGACCCAGGTGAGGCCCCTTGCACGGTTCCCAGGAGGTTCGCCCAAATGGTAACTGTTGCTGTGCAGCCTACTAGTGAAGTGACTTTAGGCAAATACCCTTCTTTCTCTGGACACAGTCCTGGATCTGTACTAGGAGAGCACTGAACGCACTTATTTACCGTATTACTAGGCAGAGCATACAGAAGGAGCTCAAAACGTGTTTCCTCCGTGGATGACGCCTCTTCCAAGGCTCTGAATGGGGCGGCCGCGGCTGTCTAAACCAGTCTGAGTTTTTTCCTGGGGCCTGGTTCCACTCCGCGTTTCACCCTGAGGGGAAGACGGGGCCTCCTTTTGGTCCCTCCTACATTCAGTTGCCGAAGCCCGGCGGGTAGGTGGACCGGCAGGGCGCTCTCGGAAGGGGGAGCAGAAGCCCTAGGAGCGGAGACGGAACATGGATGGGTTTAGGGGATGCAGGCAAAAAATGGGAGCAGGCAGGGGAGCGGGCTGGTCCCGGACCCGGGGCCGGGCTGAGAGCCCCGCAGCTTGGGAGAGCGCCCCGGGGACCAGGGATGAGGAGCTCCAAGGGGGCGGGCCGCGTGAGCCAGGCCCGGGTCAGCGAGCGGCCGCGGGGCCGGGACACAGAGGGCGCCGGAGCCGAGGGCGGGGAATGTGGGGCTGTGAGTTGGCCCCGGGGATGCGAGCGGCCGCAGGGGAGGAGTCACCGGGGGAAGGACCCAGAGAGAGGACCCGGGGCAGCGACAGGACGCGGGGTCAGTGCGGAGGGCGTGCGGGGCGCGCGGAAGCGGCCTCGGGTGGGGTGCAGGGCGGGGAGCGCGCATCGGGGGGCGGCGCCGGCGCCGGGGGGGGGGGAGCTAGTTGGGCGGCTGCGCCGGCTCCGCTTCAGCCGCCGCCGCTAGGGCGCGGGGGGCGGGGGGCTCGGCGCCGCGAGCTCGGCCATTGTGGGAGCCGCTCCCCTCGGCTCGGCGGCGCTCCCCTCCGCTGCGCTCCTGCCCGGGGCGCACCCGGCCACCGCCGTCTTCGCTGCCGCCTCCGCCGCCGCCGGTCCTCTGCCGCTCGGGTTCCCAGGGTAAGGCGCGGGGCGCGGGGCTGGCGGCGGGCTCCCCGCCCGTCAGCTCGGGGTGCGCCGCGGCGGCCGGGGTGCGGTGCCTGCTCGCGCGGGGCGGCCGCGCCTGATCCGGGATAGCGGGCGGCAGCGGGAAGGCTGGTTGACAAGCGCCGGCATCGCGGCCGGCCGGACCTCGCACCTGCAGCGCAGGCGGCGGGCGGCGGGCATCGCCAAGCGCGCGCCGGGATTTCCCTCGGCGGGCACTGCCCAGGCCAAAGGGAGGCGTGTTCTTCGGGAAAATGGGACACCGAGCCCTCCTGGGCAGGGCGAGAGACCTGCGGGGCGGGCAGGGCCGGGCGGGCAGGGTGGCTGCCGGGCTCCGGGTCTCGGCCGTGGCCGGGACGCCTGATCGGTCCCCGGTCGCGCGTCCGCATGGCGCGGCCCCGCTCTTTGTCAGCCGCGCGCGGCGGGCACGCGGACCCACCCCAGTCGCCTCCGGCCCTCGGCGCGCCCTCCCCCGCCGTGGGGAGGGGGTGAGGGGGGAAGGCCAGCCACCCGAGAGCTGCAGGTGAGGGGCCAGTCGCCGACCTGGCCTGCGGCCTTTGGAGTGGGTTGGGGGCGTGGGCGCGCGCTCCCGGGAATGGGAATTGATGGAGCGGCTCAGGTGACCGAGGGGTGGGGCGACAGCCGCGAGGTCAAACAGGTGTTTGTGAGGGTCTGGAGACTGACCCGGGTAGAGCTGGAGAGACCGGTTCTCGGGCTGGAGGCCTTGGTTGAG
This sequence comes from Madoqua kirkii, assembly GCA_006408675.1. Classification (NCBI taxonomy): domain Eukaryota; kingdom Metazoa; phylum Chordata; class Mammalia; order Artiodactyla; family Bovidae; genus Madoqua; species Madoqua kirkii. Next base: position 19,614 of record SJYC01132377.1, read on the forward strand.
CGGGCCTTTGTAGTAAAATGGGCGTCTCGGGGAGGAAGCAGGTGGTCTGAGAGGAGGGGCGTTTTCCTGCCCCTGGCTGAGTATGGAGATGGAAGTGAGCGAGTGAAGTCACTCAGTCGTGTCCGACTCTTTGTGACCCCTTGGGCTCCTCTGTCCACGGGATTCTCCAGGCAAGAATACGGGAGTGGGTTGCCATTTCCTTCTCCAGGGGATCTTCCCAACCCAGGGATCGAACCCTGGTCTTCCATATTGGAGGCAGACGCTTTAACCTCTGAGCCACCAGGGAAGCCATGGAGATGGAAGGAAGACCCGAATTTCCCCGAGGTGGGGGCGATCACTTATGCACCTGACTTGGCTAACGGAAGTGGGAGCCGGACACCGGAAGGTAGTGGGGGTTACATGCTAGAATAAAAGGCAGGGCTGTGCCAGGACCCAGGTCCTTTCCTTTCTGCCTTTCGGGGCTGGATTCCTTCTTGATCTTCCAGGGGAGAAAGCCCAAATGCTGCTGGCACAGGAGGTGCGCTGGCAGGGCTCTTCTGCCTGCCGGAGGCTGCCTAGAAGCCTCCTGCACCATTTGATGTTTCTTTTGTTATCTCTCCTCACTCTGTGCCTATGATGGGGATCTGCCAGTGACCCAGGAGGTGTCTCTGCCTCTTGCTGCCTCCAGGCTGAGATTCCCAGAATCCAGGAGGAGCTGTGCCCAGACATTTAGGCCACCTCCCTGTCTCAGCACAGCCTTCTGTGCTGGTGCCCCATAAGGGAAAGGCGATGGTTTCCTGCCCTCCCTAGACGCTGAAGCCCCAGTAAGAGCTGTCTGCTTGGACTGGATTTGGGCTTGAAGGCATGTACCACAGGGGCTCTGATGAGGCCCTGAGATGGTGGGCCATGTATAGCAGATGGTTCTGGGAAGTGAACTTGACCTGGCTGAGGGAAGCCTGCCCAGTCTGGCTGGTGGAGCCCAGCTGGCCTCAGAATGTTTGTGTTTCCACTCAGATCCCTCCTGTAGCTAAACTGACCAGAAAAATGGATTTTCTGTACCACCTCCCCCACCCCCATGCTGTGCCAGTTATTTCTACAACAACCCCTTGGAATATAATAGGCAAAGGAACATTTTATCCTATGCCTTGGGTGCCATGTATGGCACCAGCCAGTTTTTTTACATTTGCTGTGTTCTTAAGACAGCAACTTAGAAGCTGAAATATTACCCCCATTTGCAGATGGGGAAGCTGAGTTTCAGAGAAGTGAAATGACTTGCCTCAGATTACACCAATTTTAAGTGGCCAAACCAGAAACTACACCTAGGTCTGTCTGTCTTCAAGTTTAGTACTTTCTAAACTTTTAAAAAATAAATTTGCCAGAGGCAGTACAGGAGAAATCAAGAATTTCTGCCTTTCCTAACCCATGCTTTGTATCATGCCTAACATTGAGATCATGCTTTAGCTTTTTGAAAATACTTCCCATCTGTTGCCCCGTTTTATCTTTACAGCATTCCCAGGAGGTAAGTAGAACAGGAATGTAATAATAGATGATGTTTGTGAAGTGCTTATTGGATACCAGACTCTGTTAAGTACTTTACCTGCAGGATCTCATTTAGTCCATGCAAACCACCTTGTGAGGTAGTTGCTCTTACATCCCCCTTTTATAGATGAGGATTCCGAGGCTCAGAATTGTTAAGTGACTTCCCAAGGTCAAACAGCTAGTAAATGATGTGGTAGAACTTGCTGGGAAAGATTGAAGGCTGAAGAAGAGGGCGACAGAGGATGAGATGGTTGGATGGTCTCAGTGATTCAACGGACATGAACTTGGGCAGATTCCAGGAGACAGTGGGGGTCAGGGAGACCTGGTGTGTTGCAGTCCATAGGGTCTTAAAGAGTGAGACACAACTTAGCGACTGAACAACAACAAAGAACTTGAATCCAGATATTTCTATCCATGAAACCTGTAAGCTTAATCCTTCCCAAGTACCAAGTAACAGAAATAGTGCTTACTAGTAATAGGAGCTAACTTTTGTTTGTTTATTTGGCCACACCGTGCAGAACCTTAGTTCCCACCAGGGACTGAACCTGTGCCCCCTGCCAAGGAAGTGCAGAGTCCACCACTGGACCATTAAGGAGCTAACTCCTTAGGAGCTAACTTTTACAGTGTTTTAATATTTATGGACACCTTCACATACATTACTTCATGTGATTTCTCCCAAGCCCCATGAATTAGTTTTGCCGTGATACTTATCCCATTTTCCAGATAAGGAAATTGAGGTTCAGAGAGGTAAAGAGATCAAGTCAGTGGCAGAACCAGGGTTAGAACCTCTGCCTCCCGAGTCCCAGCGTTCGTTTTGCAACCCCTTCGGTCTGCTCACGTGCACTCCTCTCCCCTACAGATCACTTCTCCAGGGGCTGCAGGCCCTCCAGCTGCGGCCCCGGCCTGGGCCATGTCTTCTTCAGATGAAGAAACACTCAGTGAGCGGTCATGCCGGAGCGAGCGGTCATGTCGAAGTGAGCGGTCTTACAGGAGTGAGCGGTCAGGGAGCCTGTCTCCCTGTCCCCCAGGGGATACCTTACCCTGGAACCTGCCACTGCATGAGCAGAAAAAGCGGAAAAGCCAGGACTCGGTGCTGGACCCTGCGGAGCGTGCTGTGGTCAGAGTCGCCGGTAAGAGAGGCCTGGACTGAGCTGGGTGCTGTGGGTGTCCTGCTGAGGGTGGGGTGGTGGAGGGGCCCTCCCCTGGGCTCTCCGACAAGCTAGCTGGAGTCCAGTTTGGAGTTATTACTACTGGAAAGATGATGAAAAGACATTAAAGAAAAATTTGAAAGAGGAAAGTCCGCCACTCCTAATCCCAGTGTGCTCACATGAGACACATTTTCCTTTTTCATTTTCTTCCCTGCCTTGGTCCTCATGCAATTGTATTTTCCATGCAGCTGCCTTCACAGCTCATGTACCATTGTAAATTTAATTTTTTTCTACCCACTCCTACATCAAAAAGATTTTCCACATGACATCTCAGGCTTTATATTACCATTTTTAAAGCCTGTGTAATATTTCACGATTTTCAAAATCCTACTCATTTTTCTTTATTTTTTGGTGGGGAGGCATGATAGACAATGCTGCAGTAAACATCTTTGTAAATCAAAACACTTAACTTCACTGAGTTATTTCCTTGGAATAAAGTCCTTGGAGAAGGCAGCTTCATTCACATTGCCTTCTAAAAATGTGGTTCCTGTTTACCCTTTCTGCAGAGTGAAAGCTGGGGCTGCTGCCCCTTTGCTGAGTAGCAGAGCTGTTTCCAGGGCAGGGGTCACCAGCCCAGATGTTGGAGTCAGAGAGGGGAGGTGCTGGACTGTGGCCCTGCCTCCAGCCAGCTGTGTGATCTGGGCAAGTCTCTCACCCCTGCCAGAGCCTCACTTTCCTCCTCTTGAGGATGCTTCCTGTGCAGGGCTCTTGTGAGGATTAGAGGAGAAAAATGTATATAAAGCTCTTAGCACGGTTCTTGGCTCAGTAAAGGGGAAGCGCTCTCTCTGCTGCTTCCACCAAAGGCTGGATCTGGAGCTGCCTCCGTGGGTTGTGCTCACCCTCTCAGGAGGCGTTGATGCCAGAGTGCAGAATCGAAAGACAGACAAAGCAGTACCTGCGGTGAATTCAGTGACATCACCCACTTTCAATCCATCACCAAGGCCTGTCCTGCTCCCTCTTTTGCGTCCCTCAAACAATGTACCTTGCCCGCCTCCACTTTATCATCTCTACCTGTACCACCAAACACCATCTGATAGTTCTCCTCCTTCCAGTCCTGCCCACTTCCTCCACATGACTGGCAGAGTATTTTGTTTAAAAATCAAACCTGATTCTGTTCCTCAGCTGCTTGCCAATCTTCTTGGGCTGTTCATCCCTGTGGGATAAAGGGTACATCAGACACCCATCAAAATTACCCCTGCCCCCAGGCACCCTGCCACATGGAGCTGCTCCTTGACCCCCACATATCAGACCTCCACGCCTCAACTTTCTTCTCTGCGAGGTGGTGGAAGCCCCCTCCTCTCGTAAGTGCCGCCTGCTCTGTCCCTGTTGCCCCAGAGGTATCCAGAGCTCCCTCCTCCGCTCTTGTATTCATGCTTTTCTCTCCTCTGTGTTCCCTGGTACAGTAGAGCAGTTATCCCATGAGGTGCCCGTCACTCCCTTAGGACTGTGAACAATTCCAGACCTTGTCTCTTTGATTTTTTTTTTTTTTTCCGCTGATGGTTTTACCCCCAGCTCCTTGCACAGGGCCTTGTGCATATTGGAGATCAACCAGTATTGAATGAATGAATGAAGGCAAGGAGTGTTGAGAGGAGAGTATGTGACAGATTGTGATCCAGGAACAGGCAGTGGGTTGTAATGGAAAGCTCGACAGGGGGAGGGGTATGTGGGCTCAAGTAATCAGGAAGGGATTTGAGAGGAGTTGAGCCTCAAGGGAGGAGACCTGGAAAACGAGCTGGAGAGGTTGAACCCCTTTTGTGGGCTTCCTTTGTGGCTCAGCTGGTAAAGAATCCACCTGCAGTGCGGGAGACCTGGGTTTGATCCCTGGGTTGAGAAGATCCCCTGGAGAAGGGAAAGGCTACCCACTCCAGTATTCTGGCCCGGAGTATTCCATGGACTGTCCATGGAGTTGCAGAGTCAGACACGACTGAGTGAGTTTCACTGTGAGTAGTAGGAAGCCCTTGGAGGAAGGACTCTGGTCCTTCTCAAGACCTCCGGGACAATGGCATCAGTCAGTGAAGTTTCAGAGCTGTTCCTGTGATGCAGGAGGGGTTTATTTGTTTCCAGCCTTGAAGGGCCCTCATCGAGGGGCCTCTAAACACTCAAACCCCTCATTCTTCTGAAGGCAGCAGGGCAGAGGCCTTTTTCTCCCTTCCTCACACCCTCTAGCCCCATGCTCTATCACCTATGTGCGCAGATGTGGAGCCTGTGGATATGGATGGTAAACTGTATCATATCAACTGATCCATAAGGGACTCAGGCATCTGTGGGTTTTGGTACCTCCTGGGGTTCTGGAGCCAATCCCTTGCACACACTGAGGGATGACAGTACTTATAGATTCCTTTGTGATGAATTGCCCTCCCAGGCTTCTCTGAAGAGCCCCAAGGGATGATTTGCCTGCTGTTTAGCATTCCGAATCTAGAACAGAAATGGACTCAAGGGGGCTCAATCCCTGAGGGTGCTGCTGGGTCCACCGAACCATGGGGCAGGCAGGCCCTGTGCTGTTTTGGGCACCGGGACTGATCTTCTTTACATCCTGACTTGCCACGTGACTGTCTTGGGGAGGGGGCTGGGCCAGTGAGGCTGAAAACGGGGAGACTGCCATGGTTAAAAATAACTGTGTGCTGCAGTTGGGCGTGTTTCGTTAGCAGGAGAGAGGAGAGGCAGCGGAGGAGAGGCGGGACTGCTACTTCAGGGCCCCGGCTGAAATCTTCTGTGATCTCAGAGCGTGGTGGGGGTTCTAGCGGAGTAATTAAGAAGGCAGCCTTCCTTCTCCGGCAACTGCTTCCTTCGAGGGTGGGAAGGGCACGTTTGGGAGACCCTGTGTGCTCTGAAGCTCTCTGAAGTTAGAACTTACGTTCGGGGAGGAAATGAAGTCAATCTTATCCTGGAAGCCAGCTGAGGCCTGTGTAATTTTCTCCTCCCTGTGGGCCTGGGTTCTGAAGCGAAGTAGGGGTGTCTGAGTCAGTCTCACCAAATACACAGACTGCCCCGGTGCCTGGCCTACTTGGTGTACTGCACGGGTCTCAGGGCCTCCCTCATGCTGCAGAGGTGAATGGGGGACCCTTGCTGATGACACATGTCAGATAGAGAGGCATGTAGGGCTGAGAAAACTGCTGATCTCAAGTCTAACAAATCAGAACAGGTTCTAGGGGCCCCACACATGCTATAACCAATTCTCCCCGTCCTCATCCTTTCCCTCCAGTTTTTTTTTTTTTTCTTCTCTCTCCCTTGTTAGCCCTGTTCTCAACTCCTTAAGCCCAGCCACACCAAAGTGGAACATTAGTTGTTAATGAGAAAACCTTGCTTCTGTTGATCATAGAGATTTCATGATAACAGCACGTTAGGTGGGACACGTGTTAGAATCTGAGGTCCAGAGGATTTAAGGGACTTGCTTGGAGTCACATAGGACCAGCAGACCCAGATCTTCTAACTCCAGGTACATCGCTATTTCCATTCCCTTAGGCAATACTTGACAACCAGGCCATCTGGATTTTTGTGCTGGCTACAATCTAAATAGCTGACTGGGCCTCCAGACTCACCAGAGAGTCATTCTGGTCACCCTGGGAGAGGCTTCACAATCCTGAGCTATAAAAAAAAGCAGAGACAAAGATCTAGTGGAGTTTACCTCTTGGGAGACTTTAGCTCTCTGTTATTGAACAGCAATAGAAATACCCTTATTCACTGGTGAAGGGTGGGCAGGGCCACATGGAAGGGGGGAATCTGGGCAGGGTACTTGGGCAAGGAGCCCAACCCCACAGGCCAGAAGAGGGCAGAGGAGAGAAGGTTGTATCCCTTGGGGCTTGTGAAGCCTGGGGGAGAAAAAACCTGTGCAGAACCCCAGTCACATGGCTGGACACTGCTGGACTCTAGGGGGCGCCATTCAGCTTTTGTCATTGTAAATTTGTATTTTATTGTGGCAAGTTTCCTGCAGATGGCAGTGAAGTGTCTGATAGAAGGGACCCTGTTTGGGCTAGGGGCTGGGCTGGGGGGCAGGAGGAATTCCTCATCTACCTACCAATCAGGAATTCAACCATGTAACGTCATATATTCAGGACTCTCTCTGTTCTTGGCATTGATACTTAAAGATGACTGAAAATGGAATCACTTCTTCATGGAACTAGTTCAGAGGTCAGAAGGGAAAAAATACTTTCCTGTATGTGTTGTGAAATAGGGCTTCCTAGATGGCGCAGTGGAAGAGAATTGCCTGCCAATGTAGAAAACACAAGAGGTGGGATTCCATCCCTGGATCGGGAAGATCCTCTGAAGTAGGAAATGGAAACCCACTCCAGTATTGTTGCCTGGGAAATTCCATGGTCAGAGGATCCTGGAGGGCTACAGTCCATGGGGTTGTGAAGAACTGGACATGAATGAGCACCTGGGCATACACACATGTATTGTGAAAGAGGGTAGCCCAGCGACTCAGGGCTGAGGCATGGCCTCCCATGAAAGCATCTGTAGGATCTGTTCTTGGGAGCCCTTCAGCAGGGGCTCATGAAGTCATCATCCGCAGCATTGTTCCAAGGTGGTCTCCCCCAAGAAGCCTTCCCTGATTTCTCCACTAGTCAGACAGCAATTGTGTCTCTAGCTTTGTTTCAACTGGTCTCCCCCAAGAAGCCTTCCCTGATTTCTCCACTAGTCAGACAGCAATGTGTCTCTAGCTTTGTTTCAACTAGTCTTGTTAAAGCTCATTGTTTCCAGGTGTGTTTCCCTCACCAGATCTAGAGCTCACTGTAGAGCTCTAGAGGCCCATCTCACCCTTCCTGGTTTTGCCCCAAGATCTCACTCTGAGAATGTGGACTCTGGAAGCTAACAGCTCTGTGAGGGCTGTGAAATGCAACTTGATGCTGGGGTTTCTCCTGCTTTTGAGCCTAAGCTCCTCTACTGGAGTGATTCAAGGGCTTACCCCTGGGGAGACAGCCTTGAGAGCTGTTGCCTGTTGAGGGCAAGAAGCTTGCTTCTCTGTGCCCGTGTGTCTCTCCTCTAGGATGGAAGCTCTCAGAAGGTTCCTGTTGGCTTGATCATTCAGTCATTCAGTTAAAAAAGTGGGTTTAGCCCCAGCTGTGTGCCGGGCACTGTGGAGACAAATGAATCTGGAGTCAGAAAACCCGAGTAAATGATTTTATTTCTTTGGGCTTCATTTTCCTTATCTGTACAAGGGAGGTGATGACATCTGATTCGAATGATCATTGGATGAGAGTCAAAACATGCCAGACAAATATGGGTTTACATGTCTGATACTGCACCTGGCGTGTCATTCCTTGTTTCTCCCTGGACAACTAGAGGAGACAGTGGGGAGGGACGCCAGGAGGCCAGCAGTTTCCTAGGTGAGCAAGGAAGAGGCCCCAGGTCTCTTAGTCTTGTACCTTTTTTTGTTCACTCCAGGGCTTTGTCAAAGAGCAGATGGACATGTGTGTGTGCATGTGTGCATGTGTGTGTGTGTGTGTGTCTGTGTTTCTGGCCAAGCCATGATGGGAAGAATGGAATGCGGGGGCAGGGGGAATGGATGCCTAAAAATTCCATTGGGAATCCCTCCTCCCGAGCCCAAGGAGCCTCCTCCTCCTTTCTGGCAGCATCCTCAGAGTCCCAGGCCCTGTCCTGGAGCTCTGTTTCAGTAGCAGGAGAGATGAACAGGAGAGAGTCCCTGAAAGTGGGGCAGAATGAATTGTAGCACACACCACCGCTCGGCTCCAGCTCTTTGAAAGTGAATCTGGGTCACATTAGCTGCAGGGATGGAAAGCGACCACGTGGGCAGAATTCTGTGCAAGCAGCAGAAAAGACAGCCAAGCTGTCCTTTCTCTGAGGCTGAGGGTCCCTGTGGGACCCCCAGCTGGTCAGGGAAGGTGGTTGTCACGTTGTGAGGTACCGTCTTTATGTTGCTGAATTCCCACCATGCTTTTTGAGTGACTTCCCAGGTGACACAGAGAGAGGTTTGGAGTGGCAGTCTGATTCACGCCCTTTCTATTCTGAGAGCACCCTAGAACCGAGGTTAGGAAAGCGGAGGAAGGATCAGTTAACTTGGGGGGCTGTGGAAGGCTGCCATTTCTCAGCGCCAGGGGTTTTGATGCCTCCAGAGGATCTGACAGTACAGCAGGGTCCTTATTCCAGTGGTCCTTCCGCTGGGGAAAGATCTGTGAACACACCTGGGTGTGAATGCTAAGAACCCATCGTCACCATCGTGCTGTCTCGAGCCTGGCCAGTCTCTGTGGCTGGGACCTGCCGTGATTTGGCCCTGGGGCTGCCTGTTGCCACCTGTCAGGTGGAAGCTGGCCAGCTTCCTGGCTGTGCCTTGGCTTCCCTGCAGGAGCAGAGCTGGTACCCCTGGCTGTAATCTCCACCCAGACTTAGGATGTTGCTACAGAGATGGTCTGGAAGGCCCTGTAACCTGAGGAGTGATTATGGGCTGACATTTCTCTCCTCAGCTGTGTCCCACCCCTACCCCAGGAGGCACCAGGCTTTTGCCTTTGGGTCAAGGGGAGGATTCCACCTGGAGCCTCAGTGGGTGTATCTCTAGGTATCCTCTTCCCTTCTCATTCCTTCCTTTCCTCTTTTCCTAAATTTCCATTCATTCACTCCAGAGAATGGCTTTGGGATTGGCTGGAGTCCCGGGTCCATTGCTTCATCAGGTGGGTGACCCTGAGTAGTTACTGAATTCACCGAGCCTCACTTTCTCACAGTTAGAACGAGGGCTCGAGGAGCCACTGCCGGGTGGATTAAATGAGCTAATGGGAGTGAGGGACTCGGCCGTGCCTGCTGTGCAGTCAGACTTGATACATGTTAGCTATCCTCATTAATATCATTCATTCATGCACTTGTGCGCTAATTTATGATTTGTTGATTCATCCCTTTGCTCATTCATCGTTCATTTAACCATATTCCTAGGGCTGCTGTGAGGCTTCCTAGGTGGTGCTCGTGGTGAAGAACCTGCCTGCCGATGCAGGAGACGTAAGAGATACGGGTTCAGTTCTGAAGTAGGGAAGATCCCTGGAAAAGGGCATGGCAACCCAGTCCAGTATTCTTTCCCTGAAAATCCCATGGACAGAGGAGCCTGGTGGGCTACAGTCCAATGGGTCACAAAGGGTTGGACATGTCTGAAATACACACTCACACCCAGGACTGCTGTGTGCGAGACTCATAGTGGCCTTTAGAACCCAGCTCCAGCCTGTGAAGGCAGCTAGGATGTAGCATGAACTGTGTACGTTGCAAGCCCAGAATGTTCTGAGAGGGAAGGGCTTCCTTCTACTTCTGCCCTGCCTCTTAGCTTAAAGCAATGATGGCATTTGATCTGTGACTTGGAAAAGACATAGGAATTTGTCAGGACAACCTGAAGAGAGAGGGTATGTCCCTGTTGCTTGTTTCTGTTCTTGCTCTCCTTTCTTCAGTAGAAAGGATGGAAGGGAGGTGAAGAGAGAACAGCTGATGGGAGTTAGGATGAAAGAATCCAGAGGGTGGTTTGGGGAGTTGAACTCTGGACTCAGTCCAGGAGCTCCTGACAGCTGATGCCAGCTGGGATCCCCTAGAAAACAGTAGTTGGAAAAGCTACTGTGTTTTGAGTCTGAAACGTGTGCCAGGCATGAACATGTATTGTTTAATCCTTATGGAACCTTGGAAAGTTGTTGCTATTCTCCCTTTTTACAGAAGAGGAAAGTTGAGGAACTTGTTTGAGTTCATACGGTTGGCTGATAGTGGAACTGGGATGCAGTACTGAGCCTGCACAGCACTCTTGAAACACAACACGGGCACGTGCCCTTTGGAGATGCTCATTGCTGGCGCTCAGGTTGGCCTAACTCCAAATCCCCTGCCTTCTGCAGAACACTTCAAGCATACAGTATAAAGCTGTGAGAATACAATAACCTCCCATCACCCAAATTCAAGAATTATCAATTCATGGCTAATCTCAGTTCATGTGAAGTGATGTGAAGTGAAGTGAGCTCGCTCAGTCATGTCCAACTCTTTGCGACCCCATGGACTATAGCCCACCAGGCTCTTCCATCCATGGGATTCTCCAGGCAAGGATACTGGAATGGGTTGCCATTTCCTTCTCCAGGGGAACTTTCCGACCCAGGGATCGAACCCGGGTCTCCCGCATTGCATGCAGGCGCTTTACCCTCTGAGCCGCCAAAGAAGCCCATAACATCCCCCAATTCCGCTTCCCCAGTTACATAGATGTAAATTCTAGAAATCAAGTATTTTTAGCTCCCACAGGTTTCCCTGGTGGCTCAGTGGTAAAGACTCCGCCTGCCAGTGCAGGAGACATAGGTTTGATCCCTGGGTCGGGAAGATCCCCTGATGTAGGAAGTGGAAACCCACTCCAGTATTTCTTGCCTGGGGAATCCCACGGACAGAGGAGCTACAGTCCATGGGGTGGCAAAAGAGCTGGACACAACTTCGTGCCTAGACGATAACGCCTCCCACACTTCTTAACTATTCCATTGCCTTCCCCCCGTAGGAAGTATATCAGTTTGTTTGCTCAGTAGTTTTGCCTGAACTCTGGCCAAGTTCCACGGGACCATTTCACAGAAGTGCCAGGAGGGATTTTTGACTCGTGGCCCAGGGGTGTGTCAGTGTCGCTCGTCTGATCCTCAGATCCTCCCGGCTTGAGGTCCGTGCCCTGCTCCCCAGACACACAGAGCTAGGCTGGCGAGCACCTGGTTCTGTGTCTGAAATCTTGATTTCTGAGGGTGGTGTCTATCTGGTTTGCCTGAAATACTTCAAATCCGCAGACCCTGGGTTTGAATCAGCACCCTGCTGATGTACTTGAGGAAAGTACCCCCCAAATAGATTTTTGAGGATTTGGTCTTGAGAGACTGAAGTTGAGATGCGAAAGGAGTGAAATCTTTTAAAACCACGTGCTGTCTTGTGTCCAGTCGCTTCAGTCCTGTCCGACTCTTTGCTACCTAACGGACTGTGGCCTGCCAGGCTCCTCTGTCCGTGGGATTCTCCAGGCAAGAATACTGGAGTAGGTTGCTGTGCCCTCCTCCAGGGGATCTTCCCAACCCAGGAATTGAACCTGTATCTCTGGTGTCTCCTGCATTGCAGGCAGGTTCTTTACCCACTGAGCCATCTGGGAAGCCCTAGAGGGAAGGAATTCTGTTCTTGTGCGAATATATGTGATTCAGCCCAGGTCTACGCTGTCACTGCTGAATTGTTCCGTGTGACTCTGACCTTGCGCAGGAGTAGTCACTGCCCTCTAAAGCCTGAGGTAGTATAAGCTGGGGAGATGTTTCAAGTGGAGGAGAGCTTTGTAGGTTACAAGCCACACCCCCTAATTTGGGGAGCCTCTCCATTCCCCAAGGGGTCCAGACTGTCAGTGGCCCTGTTTGGTAGGAACTTCAGAGGCCCCCCACCCTGCCGGATGAGGCCCTCCCCTGACCCAGAGCAGGAAGGGAGATTGGGTGTGGCTGAGCACACGGGGCTCATGTCGGCCTAGATTCCTTAAAAAGAGAAAATAAAACATTCACAAGAGACTGGGAGATTGGAGATGGGCCAGTACCTTTTCCAGCTTCTACTGATATGTTTTAAGTGCTAAGCTTTATGCTTAGGTTCTTCTGTGGTTTGTTTGACCTAATCCTTGAAATAACTTGAGGAGGCAGACGTGCTGCAATTGAGGAAACAAACCCAGAGATTTGGGTAACTTGCTCAGGGTCTGCCAGCCAGTGAGGACCAAGCTGGGAATGGCACTAGCTCTGCCTACGCTAACCCACTGCCTCCCCCATTACAAGGAACAGTAGTTTAATAATAGTAACATCTGTGTGCCACTTCAAGGTTCACAGAATGTCTTGACACCCGTTATCTCCAAGGAGCCTCAGGAAGCCCGGGATGGGCAAGTTATTCCACGCCCCTTTGAGACAACTGCCTATCAGGGGTCCAGCTTCTGCTCATCTCCCCCAGTAAGGATTGAAGAGTCTTTGGCATTGGCTCTGATAAGCCAGAGGAGAAGGCCCAGGGAGAGGCTGAGGTGGAGAGACTTGGCCAGTTGCTATGGTAACCCAGATGGCTGAGTAACCATTTTGAGGGTTGCTATGGTGACAGGGTGATGGGCTGCTGGGTGGCTGGGATCTTGTCTTTCTGGGTGGCTGGCACCATCCAGGCCTCATAAATTAGTGGTGTTGTACTTTCTGAAAGGAAGAGGGCAGCATGATAGTGGGCAAATTCCTACCCCAGAAGCAGATTTGGGAACTTTAGGCAAAGTTTAGCAAGGGTTTCCAGGGGCTGGGCTGAAAAGGAGCTTTGCTGGGACTAGCTAAAGCTGATGTCTAAAAGGATGGTAGGTCTTCTAAGCCTAGATTTTCTTCCAAGAGTTGGCCAATGGATAGCCTCTTTAGTGTCTGTCTGTCTAGTTGGCTGGCTCCTGCTACTGTTAGAGCACAGGAGACAGTGTACCTTTGCAAAGAGGACCAGAGAAAACACACACACACACACACACACACACACACTCCCTACTAGCAAGTAATTTATTTATAAAGCAGCAATTAACACATGTAAAATAATGCAGCATGAGCCAAACTGAAGAAGTGCTAGGAGTAAGCCTTCTAAAGGCTGGAGGAGCACCAGCAGGAGAAATAATTGGCACTTCCCTCTTTCCTCTCTGTGCACAACCTGCCCTCAGCTCTCGGCCACTGAGTGGACACTGAATTGGACTTAGTTGTCTTGAATCGCAGATCTAGTTCACAGCCCCCACCTCTGTGTGTTTTCAGCAAGGCACCCATGCCTTCAGCAGATATTTACTGAGCACCCACTAGGTGCAAAGCATTGTGTTCGGCCGTATGATGAAGAAAGTGAAATCAATTCTTCTGCCTCAAAGAACTTGTGAACCAGGGTGCTAGGAGGCAGTGATGTAGATAGATTGCATGCACAGTATATGTGGTTGCCCGAGGAATGGGGAAATAATGGATTTGTGGTTGGGATTTTTGAGAAGAGCCTCTTCTATCTGAATTGACTAGAAAACAACCTTAGGTCATTTTCAGGTGAGCTTTTACAAGATATGCAGGGGATCATTAGATGGAATTGGGGATGAGGACATTCCAGGCGAAGGTTCTGAGTTTGATTGGTAGGGATAAGGGAAATCAGACTGTAAAGGAAGGTAGATGTCAAAATATGGAGGACTTTGAATGCTGAGCAGAGATAAGGGAGGCTGTGAGAGAAGCATACTTTCTTAAATACCCTTGCCTTTTATGGAGTCAGAAGCCACAGGCAGCTGGGTATTTTAGGATCATCTGGTTCAGTCATTCATGCATTTAATCAAAAGTTAAAACAAATATTTAATCAGTGCCCTCTGGGCTAGGTCATTTGCTAAATGCCAAGGACCCTGTGGTGAACAAGACACACAAACAAGAGCCCTCAGGGAGCTAGTGACTTAGGAAGGAAGACACTGAACCTGTAACTTCAGTGTGATGGTTATTACCCAGAGGGGAGTAGAGAGGCAGGAGGGCCTACTAATCCAAGAGATGAAGGCTGGCTTCCCTGTGGGATTTTCAGCAGAGGCCTGAGCAGGAGTGAGCCAGGATAAAAGAGGAGAGCAGTGGAGGGTTCTGGCCTGGGAGAAAAGCAGGTGGGAAGGCCTTGAGGCGAGAGAGCCGGTAGGAGGTGGTGAAAGAAGTTGAGCCTTAGGGAGAGAGGCACCTGGTGAGGCTTTTAAGAAGAGGACGACACTCAGAGAAAATAGGGCTTTATTTACTTACATTACCCCTTCCCACCACTAGATGCCCTTCGGAGTACACCTTGTCTCCTTCAGCTTCCCCAAGGCAGCCTCTTTGGAAATGCAAAAGCAGTCTCACTATTGGAGCAAAGGAAAATCATAGACCAAAGGAGAGAGGCTCAGAGCTGTCCCAATTGTGTGGTCTGGCTATAAATTTAGACGGTTGCTTGGAAAAAACTAAAAACTCCCCTTCCTAGGCTTCATTCTTCCCATCACTCCCTACCCCCACCCCCCAGCAGCTGCTTTGTTCCTCTATCCTTGTAAAATTTTCTCTGTATAAAACGGGAACATCAGCCAAACATGTGGACTTCCCCTTTTCCATTCATTAGAAGAATGCATTGCTTCAAAAATCTCTTGGGAGCATTTAAATGCAAATTGTGTCAAGAAGCCCTTCTAGCCACAACCCAAACCAGAACTTTCTTCCTTAATTACCATGCTTCTTAATGGCATCTCAACCCCTTGCCCTCTCCCTCAGATCACCCCCCGAAGCCTCCAACAAAGCCTGGTTCCCAGAACAGATTCTCATTCCCTTCCTGCACTTGTCTTTCCTCACCTTTGGCAATTCTTGAGCATCCTGGTTGCTAAGTGGTGCATGTAGCAGCCCCAGGGAGGGATGGAGCAATTTCCAATTTACTGTGCTGAAAATGAGGAGGCAGATACTGGTTGGGGGCGAGGGTGGAGGTGTGTGTGTCTGTATGTTTGTGTCTGGGCTTTCCTAGCTCCTCAGCTATGAAATAATATAGGAAATGCAGATGACTCAGCATGAATACAGTCAAGATCCTCAGAGTTAGCATTTCTATATTCTCCGCTGTTTACGAAAAATGTGCTTATGCCATCAATCACCGACTTCTGCATCCTGCATTTTCTACTGAAAGCCTTTTATTTATTTTAAAAAGAATAAACCTCAGGCTTCTTCTCTTCCTTTTCTTAAACTGAGCTCATTAGCAGTTGATGCCAAACTGTGAACTAGCTTTTTTTCAGCACAGAGGACTAAACTGGAAGGAAACGAGCATTTGTCCAAGGCGCCTCCCTGTCTGTCCTCTTTCAGGCCCTTCCCTGTATGATCTCTATGCCTAGAAGTTGGGCAGGTCAGCAAAATTTGATGGAAAAGGACATGATTAATGACTTGCTCACACAATTTCTGATCATGGTATGATGTGGAAACAACCATCAAGCACCTATTAGTGAAAAGCATCATCTCTTCTTGTTATTAATGTGCTTACTGAGCACTGATCAAATACTTGGCACTACTCATAGCGTACAGAGATGCAGGCCTTGCCCCGGGGGTGAGAAGCTTCTCTTAAAAAATCTGGAGAATGGAAACTGAAATGGAAGCCCAAGTCCCAAATTTGTCAGCTTAGTGTCACATGGATTCTTTTTTTCACTTGCTAGTGCGCTGTTATTATGAGATCAGTGAGCCTAATTTTTAACTCACAACCACATTTCCACCTGCTTCCCGCTGCTCTCCCCCTAACCCCCCAAAATTAACAGACTTGCGGGAGGCTGGGAAGGATAATGGCTAGATAGGTGTGTTGCTACTGCTAAGTCACTTCAGTCATGTCCGACTCTGCAACCCCAGAGACGGCAGCCCACCAGGCTCCCCCGTCCCTGGGGTTCGCCAGGCAAGAACACTGGAGTGGGTTGTCATTTCCTTCTCCAGTGCATGAAAGTGAAAGGTGAAGGTGAAGTCGCTCAGTTGTGTCCAACTCTTCGCGACCCCATAGACTGCAGCCCACCAGGCTCCTCTGTCCATAGGATTTTCCAGGCAAGAGTGCTGGAGTGGGGTGCCATTGCCTTCTCCTAGATAGGTGTAGATGTGGGCAAAAAATCACCCGCATTTACCTGAGCTCTTCACTGCTCTTGCCCCAGTGCAGCCCGTGAATACTGGGCCTGAATGGAGGATCAGAGGATGTTGGGAATGCCCTCCTCAAAATGGTCCCCAGTATATTACTACCCGCATTCCCCAGCACTCTTTCTTCATTCTTTCCCTTTTCCGTGATGACAGAGAGTTAGTGGCTTGCCTTTTTCTTCTGTGAGCAGTTAGGCTCCACAATCCTTTTGTTGCATAGCAGACTTTGTTCAGCCTCAGGTTCCCACATTTCTCCCTTTTGATCTAAGCCTCTGTCCCTGTGGCCGTCACAGTGTAATAATATTCCTGTTGCATCGTTTCCCTGTAGATGTGTTATCTCCCCTCTCCCTTCTTATTCACCCCACGGTTCAGTCAGAATCCTGTTTTCCTTCCCTCAGTTGTCATTTCTCAGGCTCTGGCTCCTCGTTTTTGGCCTGGCTTATTTCATGGTGCTGGGATTCAGTTTCTTCCGTTTCTGGAAAACCCTTTGTTCCTGGGATTCTTTGTGGTCTGAGTGTTCCCTTGGCCTCGCCCGGCAGCCCGTCTGGATCTTGCCCCGGCTTCCTCCTGACCGTGTCTGGCCCTGCGACCTATCTAGGTCTTTGGCTCGCTCCCTAACCTTCAGCGTCTCTGGGTCCTTCTCCAGCCGCGGCCCAGGCCCAGCTCGGCTTCTCTCCAGCCAGGGGGCTCCCTCCTTTGTCCCGGCTCCGGTGTGGGTCCGCCCCGAGTGGGGCAGCCCGCCCGCCCCGCCGAGTGGGCCCCGGGGCTCTCCCCGCCGCGGCGGCCGGCCGGGCCTTTCATCCCGACGCGCCGGGAGCCTCCCACCCGGCGGGGCTCGGGCGGAACGCCCCCGCGGGGGCCGGCCTCCCGCCCCCCACTCCGGCCCGCTCCGCGTCCCGGCCGCGCGGGGGTCCACAGACCCCGGGGGCGGGGGTGGAGGGAGCCGCCGCCGCCGGTGGGGCGGGCTGAGGGCGGAGCGGAGCCGAGGGGTGGGGAGGCGGAAACGCCAGCGGGACCGGCGGCGCAGCGCGAGCGGGCTGAGGAGCTGAGCGCGAGCGGCAGGCCGGACGAGGCGGGCGCGGAGCGGAGAACCGAGAGCCGGGCACCGCCACCACCGTCGCCCTCGGGCCGCACAAAGGGGTCGAGGCTGGGGCTGCCGCCTCAGCGCGCCGGCCTGGAAGCGGCGCCCGCCGGGGCCCCGGGAGAGCGCGGCGCGGGCGGCCATGGCCGGCTACGTGCCGGGTCAGCAGCCGGCCAACCGCAACCAGGAGAAGGAGTTCGTGCAGGCGTACGAGGATGTGCTGGAGCGCTACAAAGGTGCGGCGGCGGGCTGGCGGCGGGCGGCCCGGGCCGGGGACAGGCTGGAGCCGGGGCCCGCGGCAGGTGGGGCGGCGGGCGGGGTGGCGCCCACCCGCGCTGGGGCCGGGCCGGAGCGGCCGTGGGCCGAAGCCGGCTCGTTTCTAGAGTTGAGATGAGCCTCCGAGCCGTCTCCCACCTGGGACGGCGCCTTCACCGCACTAGTTACATTATGAGCCCTGTTATCTGGCCTCCGCTAGAAGGAGGCGAGGCCAAGCGCCGCTTCGGAGACCAAACGCGGCGGGGAGTGCGGGGAGGAGGAGGAGCCGGGGCGGGAGAAGCCACCCGTTCCTGGAGAGGCTCGCACCCCGCGTGCCCGCCGGGGTCCCTCGCCCCCTTTTGTCTCCTTCCGCCTCCGATCAGTCGCGAGGCAGCGGAGGTTGTGAATCACCTTGGTTCCTTGGGGGTCGGGGTGGGGGGCAGCGGGTGAGCACCGGGCGGGGTCGGTGAGCGTGCAGGTTTGGTGGCGAGGCCGCCTCCCACCCCCAGCCCCTGGGCTTCCAGCCTGATCGAGGCAGGGGTCTACTGGTCTCGATCCTCCCCACCCCCTAAAAATTTGTCTTGGGAGCTCGGAATTCCAACCCCTGGAAGCTCTCTTGCTAAGCAGTTCTGCAAGTTAATGCCTTGTCCAAAGCCTGGGTGTCTGCAGAGAAAGTTTTGACAGGCCCGGAGGCTGGTGGACCGCGTTTGCCTTACTGCTGGAGGTGCCCCTTAAGTGGAAGCAGGGATGCGTGGCCTCGGTAGGCCCATGCTCTGATCTTTAACGTCTAGTTTTGGGATTTTGCTTTGTGTGGCGGTTGTGCTTGCCACAGACATGGAGATTTCCCCAGAAACTACATAGGCAGCACTTTCTCCTATTTTATTCAGCTGGGGCCCTTGTGACTGGGCCTTTAGTTTCTTTTCATCTGAAGGAGAGGAAACTTCAGCCCTTTTGACCGAGTCCAGCATACTTGTTTATGGCAGCTACTCAGTGAAGGGAAACTAATGAAGAAGCTGTAAAACGCTCCATCCCCCTGCCGTGCCATTAGGGCTCTGCTTGGGAATGCAGCAGAGAGAGAGAGAGAGAGGTAAAATGCTGAAATGGACCTGCTTAGGAGTTCTACTTGTTCCCTTCTGCATCAGCTCCTGTAAGCTGTCCAGGTTTTCCTGCCTGCAGCAGGTTTTCTGTCAACCCCCTTGTGGTCTTTCTTTTAAGAAATGTGGTTCATTTCAGTGCACAAAGGGATTAGATTGTGCTGCTGAACTTCATTAAAAAAAATGCTGCTAAGTGGATGGTTTCGTTAAGTTTCTTTTGCAGGATTTTGGGAAACTTGTGCCCCTCTGGGCCTGTCTCTGGCTGCTGTAGCTTTAAAAACCAGCAGAATTAAAACAAAAATAGGTGAAGAAATCCCAGTACTTCAGTGGATCATATTGCTGGTGGCCTCCAGCTGAAAGGAAGTGCGATTGCTGGCAGGTGAAACTAGGAAAGAAGGGGGAAGTGGGGCTTGTTCCAGGAGAGGCTCCTGTGTCCAGTCCTTTCAGCTATTTCACTCAGTTTGGCCTTCCTCTGAAGGACTTTGATCAGGTGTATTGGAATTTGATCCTTCCCAGACACAGATCTCTTTTTTGAGCAGAAGAATGAGTCAAAAATGGTGGGCCAGAGTCAATTAACTTGAGCTATATGAGACTGTTGTGCAGTCTGCTTTATGCTTAAGTGCCAAAGAATTTCTCTCCCTTCTCTGCACCATTCTCACTGGGAAGTCAGGGTGGATTAGCATCTGAACCTTTGTTACTTTGCTGTGTGGAATTCCTGCATTTTCCAGACTTAGAAATCCCCTTATTACCTTATAGAGAACTGTTTGCCTAAGCTGGAATCAGTAGAGTGAGCAGGGGAGGTAGTTTGTGAGGTTAAAGCCAAACATTCTTTTGGAGAGAGTTGGGGAAAGGATGATGATGATGGGGATCCTAGACACTCATTGTTTCACCCTTAAATGACTTGGATCTCTCTGCTTCTATTAATTTGTAGTCACCTCACTCTACAAATGGAACAGGATTTCTGTATTCAGGAGAGCTAAACTTTTCAATTACATAAACTGTCCCAGAAGGGGCAAAGATGAGAAAGAAGTGATGCATTTGCAGCGTGAGGGGAGTAGGGCAGTATGTATTGCAGCTGTATTAGGGTTGGTTGTCAAGCATGGGTTTTCCAGAACTGTGCCTGGCAACCATTTGCCTGTGTGTTGGTAGTGAGCATGGTTTTGGCAAGATTGGATGCAGCCTGGACATAAAGCACTCTCTCATTTCCTAAATATCCCAAAGGCTGTTGCATACTTTGGCCAGTAAACAGGAGGTACTAAGTTTAGTTTAGTACCTAAACTTTGGATCCTAGCATTTTACAGTGGGCAGCAACCTGACAGAATCAGGGTAGGTTCTTCATTCTTCTGATCCTCCAACGAACAGTTATTAAATATCTTTTAAAGGTAACATAGTGTTAGCCATGGAGATGCCAGAGTTTTGAATGATATCTGGTTCCTGCCCTTGGTCATGCGTATCTATCGAGGGAAACATACGTGCAAGCAGATCATTGTGATCTTGTGATCAGTGCTGGAACAGATGTGTGGGTAAAGTACTGCAGAAGCAGAGGAGAGAAGAATATCTCCACTTGGGGTTCTCTGGGAGGTCTGAGAAAAGTGGTGACATTTGAGTGAGCCTTTAGGATAAATGGGGTTTAGTCTGATGGAGGAGCATAGGTAGGGGAGAAGGCAGAGGAAATAACAGGTGCAAAGGCGTGAAGGTATGAACTGAATGGAGAGGTTTGAGGAATGGGAGTAGTTGAGTGTGACTGAAGGGCTAGAATTTTGTTGGGAGCAGGTGATACTGTAAAGAACTCAGAGTCTAGCATATAAAGATTCTTTTGTGGCTTCATTCCATGGGCATTGGGGGAGTCAGTCATTGAAAGTTAAAAAAAAAAGGCAACCATTTGTAGGCCAATTTTATTGCTTCATAATAGAGGACATACCTGTCCAGTGATTGGAAATTCTTACTGGTGCCTGGAGCACACTTTTCCTTATACCAGAGTGCTTGTGAAGCTCATAATCAGATGGTTGCTTGGTAAATATCAAAACAAGAGAGGAATGTTTAATCTAGATGATGATATGGACTGGTCACATGTACACTGAGGTCCTTATGAATACCAGTGGGAGCTAAGAAGAAACAGTCAGAGAGGTAGGAGAACCAGAAGCTGATTCTTTTCCTAGTGTAGAGACATACTCTATCCTTGGTCATGAATGGACGGCTTTTAGAGAGGAGGTTTACTTCCCTGGTGGCTCAGACGGTAAAGCGTCTGCCTACAATGTGGGAGACCCAGGTTCAATTCCTGGGTCGGGAAGATCTTCTGGAGAAGGAAATGGCAACCCATTCCAGTATTCTTGCCTGGAAAATCCCATGGACGGAGAAGCCTGGTAGGCTACAGTCCATGGGGTTGCAAGAGTTGGACATGACTGAGCAACTTCACTTTTCACTTTCACTTAGAAACAGACACAATGTGGATTTGAGGTGAGTGGTTAAACAAAAAGGGTAATATGTAAGGAGGTATTAGACTGTTTTCACAAAGCCCTAAAGACTGAAGAGCTTTTACATGCTAGGCTGGACTAGAAATAAAAAAGAACGTTTACATTTCAGTATTGGTAACATGGACTATTTGGTACTTAAAAACTTCAGAGTTCTCACTAGGTGCCAGGGCTATATGAAGTTAGTTAGGACTGGTTTTTTTTTTTTTTTTTAAATCATACCACAGAAAAGAACTTATAAAACTTAGTGCACACAGAGGAGTGAAGTGTCGGCATCGAGCAAGTCTTTGTATTTCTTCAGTCCTGCTACTGCTGCTGCTAAGTCACTTCAGTCGTGTCCGACTCTGTGCGACTCCATAGACGGCAGCCCACCGGGCTCCCCCGTCCCTGAGATTCTCCAGGCAAGAACACTGGGGTGGGTTGCCATTTCCTTCTCCGGGCATGAAAGTGAAAAGTGAAAGGGAAGCCGCTCAGTCGTGTCCGACTCTTTGCGACCCCATGGGCTGCAGCCTGCCAGGCTCTTCCGCCTATGGGATTTTCCAGGCAAGAGTACTGGAGTGGGGTGCCATTGCTTTCTCCGGTCCTAGTTTTGCCATTTACCTACTGGTGACAATGGAAAAGTTGCTTAACCTCTGAGCTTTGCATTTCTCATCTGTTAAAATGGAAATGATAATATTAACTCCTTGGGATTCATAAGAATATAAATGAACTATCGACACATATTAGGCCATTAATGTTCAGTAAAACCTTCATATATATAGTACTTTGTATTTTGCAGAGCGGCCTCATATTCATTAGCTTCTTTGATCTCCATAATATCCTGTAAGGAAAGTATTATACACGTGGGCAAATTTAGTAATACAGAATTAAATTATTGTCCAGTAGTCAGAGGATCCTGGTGGCTCAGATGGTAGAGAATCTGCCTGCAATGCAGGAGACCCAGGTTCGATCCCTGGGTCAAGAAGATCCCCTGGAGAAGGGAACTGGCTACCCACTCCAGTTTTCTTGCCTGGAGAATTCCATGAACAGAGGAATCTGGCAGATTGCAGTCAGTGGGGTTGCAAAGAGTCGGACACAACTAAGAGACTTTGAACAACTTCAGTGAGAGGATCCAGGCTTCTAGATGAAAGTTCCATGCTGTATGGAAAGGAAGGAAATTCTTCCATTCTTTCCTTCTTCCATGCAGAAGGAAATTTTAAAATCAGAGCAGTGACTTGGTTGAAGTGAGTTAACTGAAAATAGTCGTCACTATCATCGTTTTTTTTTTAGTTAGATTTTTGTCAAAGTATACATACAGAAAAATATTTTCACAAACATAAATCATATATACCGTCATTCACATCAACAAAAAGAAAATTATCAGCATCCACAACCTCCCTGTACTCTCTTCCAGTCATCCCCTGCCCCCACTATCCTAACTTGTAGCATCACAGACTAGTTTTGCCTCTATGTACAGTGTGTCTCTGAGAGTGATTAACTGTCATTGTTAATATCATTTATTGTTATCAGTTTTTAGCCCCTGAAATACTGTCACACACTTTATCTGGCCTGCATTTCCAGATCTCTGAGCTGTGAAGGATTTATTTTTCTCTCATTATGGGAGAGGTTTCATGGTATATAAATCACTGAAACAATGTAGTGTGAAGTGATAAAGTTTTGTTAACACAGTGGTTGGAAAATACAAGCTCAGGATTTGGTATTGTTTATTTAAGTGACACTGTGAAGCAATCTCTTAGTTAAACGTACACTTGGTTTTTAAGTTCCTTTTTAGAACACAGCCCATGAATTGGAGTGGATAGCTTCTAGACAGAACAATAGAGTAATTGCTACTTTTGGTCATGGACACTGATAATTCAGAAAGTGAGTCAAGTCCGTCTGCTGGGAAATCACAAGGTTTGGCCACATTCATGCTGTTGAAATCATGAATGTGTGCATGTGCTAACGTGCTTACGAGAGCCACTGCTTGCTTGCTTGCTTACTGTCTTGGACTTGTTTGGCAAGTGACATCATCCACGCCAGGGAAACACATTAGGTGAGGCTTTATTGTCCTGGTACTTTTCAGTGCCAATTTCAGGTTTTCAAGATCATCGTAGAGAGAATACTTCAGAGTGCACATCTGGGAAGAGGATCAAAGTCACAAGTGAACAATTATGGGTGGCACAATGAGTTGGTAGTGTTTTCTCAATGATCCTGAAAACACCCAGGCATTCCTTTTACTAAATAAGGTTGGCACTTTCAGCTTCTGACAATTATATGTTGAGCCACGTTGCGACTAGGGGTGTGGAATGCTAAAGCTCCTGCCTTTGCTCCTCATGGTTTTGGCTGGAGTTTAAGCCTCTGTTCTGTTGCTTCTTTCAGGGGCATTTACTAATTTCCAGGCCTGGAGGAACTCTTTCAGACCCATTGACTTGCTGTGTTTGCAGTATCTAAGAATGTTTATTCTGACTTTTTTGTTACTTCTAGTAAAATACTATCTTTTTCTTCCAGAACTTCTCAGTTCCTAGAATAAATTGCACTGAATTTCTGAGTTTTTGTCTCCAGTTTTTTGGCCTTCCATAATTTGAGTTGTCCTGCACAACTAATTCTCTCCACGGTGATTGCTCTGCGCCTCATTTGGGCAGGTCTCAGGAATCATTCCCTCAGGTCCTCATACCTGCCTCTGTGCCTTCATGTTCTCTCTTCCTGGGATGCCCACTCCCTTCCTCTTTGATTCTTCACATCTTATCTCTCCTTATTAGTGCTAAGCACAAGGCCTGTGTCCTCCATGTGGCTTTCTCCCGTTCCTCGATCAGAAATTGATCTCTCCCTTCACTGATCTCCTGGAATGTCTACCTCATAATTAATCTTTTAACTGCATACTGTTTTGTGTTATTCTTGCATTGCCTCATGTCTGTTTGAATTGTTTCCCTAATGAGATTTTATATTCTTACAGAGTAGGGACTTTTCATACTTGTTTTGCATGTGGCCTTTGGCAGAGAATTTCTCTCAAGAGAAAGGGCAGTCTTGGCAGCACTTTCAAGTCATATTTTAAGGTAATTTTCTTTTCATATTGTAAAAGTCGTATGTGCTTAATGCAGAAAATGATTTAAAAAAATACAGAGCGGTGTGTAGAGCTTTGGGTTATATGCTTTGTGTGTATGTGTAGAGAATGTGGAAAGGCAGGCCTACCTGCAGATAGATGTGCTCTAGCTGGAGAGAACACAGCTCTCAAGAATAGCCCCTTTTTAGCAGCCTGGGACCTGATACCCTTAGCTTGCCTCCAGCTCTGTAAATTTTGTGTCAGATTGTGAGTCTGCTTTCGTGGGGCCCAAACACTTATTTTTCTTTCACTGTTCAGGACTGCTTCCCTTTGCAGGACTATGTGTCAGTCATCAGGATGTGCTAGTTATCAGCGTTGATTTGGGCTGTTGCCTAGGACAAGTTAATTAATTGGTCAGTCAGCATCTTTCTCTTGGGCAAGGGCTTTGCCAGATGTACTGTTGGGTTGCCTTTTCCCATAGCAAATTTCTCTCATCATTTTTATTCAGAAAGGTAAACAATTCCTTTGTGTGGGTAAAAGAACAAGCTTGCTTGAAGTGTCTGTTGAAGTTCAGATGGTTTCAACCTGCAGGAGCATGTTGGACTGAGATATGTAGGAAGGGACTTTTGTTTTGGCCATGTTTTCAGTGGGTCTTTCACAGGGAATAGGCTCACTTTTGTACACTGCGTTCTGATAGCAGCTATGAACAGATGCTCTATTGGGGAGTGTGTTAACTGGAAGATGGGGGCACTTAGCGTTGAAAAATAACATTGATATTAGGGGTCGAGGGAAAGAAGGTCCTGAATGTTCATGCGGGAGCCAGAATTTTATGCAATGGACAGGATTAGTGTAGTGACTGTAAATGATGAGTGAGAGTGGAGACTCACTCTCTTGCATGTCACTGTTGCAGTTGAGTCAAGAGGTTAGATTAAGGTGGCATTGACAAAAGAGACGTGGGTTCCATCGCTATTTGGGAGATCCCCTGGAGAAGGGCATGGCAACCCACTCCTGTATTCTTGCCTGGAGAATCACCATGGACAGAGGAGCCTGGCGGGCTATAGTCCATAGGGTCGCAAAGAATCCGACAGGACTGAAGTGACTTAGATGCACAGGGACCTAAGTTTAGATACTGTACCAACATTGTTAACTCTTCTGGAAGATTTTGTCTTGAAAAGAATTAACTATCACTCATTCCAGGGCTATTCCAAAGCAAAATCTTTTTTCTTGTTTAAAAATCTTCTAAAGATTTTACTCCATCTGAATTTGTTAAATAGGGCTGTGTGTTTGAACCTAAGGCTCAAGATTGGGTTTCTTGGTCATTACGTCTCATTTAAATTAGCAATGCTGACTGCCCCAGACACTTATTCTTCCCATCCTCTGAAAACCTCCAATGTATGCTTATAGGAACACCTGCTGAGAATTGCATAAGAAATCCTCTTAAATCCCTTCTAAAATCTTCCAGTATATCTTAAAGTGCTAATCTCCCAGAGTGCCAGGGGGTTGTTTGGAGGATCCATTCATTTGTTTAACTAGTGTTTATTTATTGGCCACATCGTGTGGCAGTGGGATCTTAGTTCCCCAGCTAGGGATTGAACCCATGCCCTGCAGTGGAAGCATGGAGTCTTAACCTCTGGGCCACCAGGAAAGTTCCAGTAATCATTTATTGAATATCTACTCCGAACTAGGCAGTAGGCGAACTGTTGAAAGAACAAAGATAATGTCCTTGCATCTCTTTGACCTTACAGTTTAACAGGGAAGCCATTTTGGTGGACTGACAATGACCTTCCATTGCAGGGAGTGTAGTGAACACAGGAGTCTAACGCCATGCTAGTGAAAAGGAAGACCCAGGACAGCCAGAGTGGGAAAGGGCCAGGGAAGGCATCCAAGAGGAAGCGACTGACTTGCCACCAGAACATTCGGGTGAAGGGCATTCTGGGCAGCATGAACAGGAGGAGGGATGGAGAGCCTCAGGAGAGGAAACACAGGATCTAGTAAGGGTGGGGTGAAGGATGTGAGGGGAGGAGAAATGAGATGAGGTAGGAATCGTGGGCGGGGCTGGAATGTTGACTGATTCTCTATCATACTGCAGAGAGTTCAGACCTCACCCTACAGGCTTTGGGGAGCCATTGAAGGATCTCAGGCAAGGAAGACTAGGATTGGTTTTACACGTTAGAAATACCCCTGCTCTAGTAGAGCTGTGACTGCGGACTGGAGAGGGGCAAGGCTAGTGACAGACCAGTTGGGCGGCTGTTAGAGTAATTTACGAGTGATTAGAGTTTAAACTAAGGTGTGGACATAGCAATGTGGAGTGGACAAATCAAGAAATGTTAAGGGGTAAAATCCATGGGTTTTGTTGACTAACTGGATGTGGTGTGAGAGGAGAGAACCTAGGATGACTTGCAGATTTCTGCCTGGGTGGGTGGTGTCATCAACTAAAATCTGGAGTCTAAGAGGAGGAAGGCTATTTGTGGGACTGGTGGCAGTGCTGGCGCAGGGGGTGGTACTGAGTTCCGCTTTGGTTGTGTTGAAGTTGGGGTTTCTGAGGGGCGCCGGCAGAGGTACCCTGCCAGAGGGCACCTATGGGATATGGAGCTCAGAAGGGCTCTAGATAGGAGTGGACGGACCAGGAGGTTGCTGAGTGAGTGTGCGTACACTGAGAGACAAAAACCCTGGGGAACTCCAAGGAGAGGGTGGCTTGGGGAACAGAGGAAGAGGATCCCGTGAAGGAAATCGTCCACTGAAAGCGGGTGCCCAGAGATGTAGGACGAAGAGGGGAGACCTGAATTCAAGAAGGAAGTTGTCTCACGCCGTGTCAGATTATTTAGAGGTCAGGCAAGATCCTTCTCTGTTAGAAAGGTCACCTTTTCCTGGAGCATATTCAATGGCAGTATGGAAAGTATAGTCCAGAAAGCAGTGGGTTGGAGAGTGAATGAGAAGTAGGTTTTGAAATCTAGACTTGGATGAAGCAGAGAGGAAGAAGGCCCAGACTAGTTAGAGGGGGATGTAGGGGTAAGGGCATTTTGCTTGTTAATTGTAACACAGAATTAAACATTAACACAGAATTAAGTTTAAGTGCTGTTTGGGAAGAGTCAGCAGAGGAAAGAATAAAATTCAAGGGAGAGAGAGAATAATTGATGAAAGCGTGAGATCCAGAGTCAAAGGAGGAATGTGTCTGATGAGAAAGATAGAGGGAGGAAGGCAAGAATGCAGGTGGTCGAGCTGGTTCATTAGAGGCCAAGGAATTTCTCCTGATGGATTCTGTTCTCTCTGGAAGTAGGGGGTGAAGTTATCTGCTGAGAGTAGGGGGTGTGTGTCTGCGCATGCTTGCCCAGGTGTGTTTATTCTCTCCCTCTAACCCCAGAAGCCCTCAACAACTTGAGTCTAGACACTGAGAGAGCAGACAGATGGATTGATCTGGGATCCAAGTTTTCCAGTGTAGGTTTGATGGAAGAATAAAGGGTCCTTACACAACGGGGATGGGGTGGGATGGGGGGCTTCCTTGGTAGCTCAGCTGGTAAAGAATCCGCGTGCAGTGCAGGAGACCCTGGTTCAGTTCCTAGCTTCGGAAGATCCCCTGGAGAAGGGATAGGCTGCCCACTCCAGTATTCTTGGGCTTCTCTGGTGGCTCAGCTGGTAAAGAATCTGCCTGCAGTGCGGGAGACCTGGGTTCTGTCCTTGGGTAGGAAAAATCCCCTGTAGGAGGGCATGGCGACCCACTCCAATATTCTTGCCTGGAGAATCCCATGGACAGAGGAGCCTGGCAGACTACAGTCTATGGGGTTGCAAAGGCTTGGAGACAGCTGAGCGACTAAGCACGTATGCACAGAATCAGGGGTCTTTCTAAGAAAATGTAACATCTGCTTGGTTATTGATTGTTTATATTATTTTCTGACTTTTATTTTGTGCCCCTAGAAAAATTTTAAACTCTTTCGGAACCTTATGTAACTTGTATATTCTTCTGTATCATTTAGTAAAGGCAGAAATTGATTTTTTCTTTATTTGTTGACTTAATCTGACTTTTGCAGTTAGGAGCATCTTGACTCTTGACAAGGAGAGAGGCTTTTCTCTCCTGTGGTCTTTAATACTCGTCTCACTGTCTGTTGTGGGAGTCCTCACGAGCTAGCCTCACTTACTCTCCCCAGGGCAGTTGAGCTCAGGAACATTGGTGCTTTCCATGAAGACTGCAGGGTTAGTATTTCCTATTCTGTTTGGATCAGACTTGTGAAGTCCGGGTTCTTTGCAAGACTAAACAGAGTGGCTATTGTGGAGGACGCAGCCTCCTTTTTGTTGACTTTGGCAGGCAGGCAGCGGACGTGATGGATTTGTTCTCGTGACTCAGAACCTCCCCTGCCTCACCTTAGCAGGTTCAGTATAATCAAAGTGAAGTCATTCAGTCAGAAGTCGCTCAGTCATATCTGACTCTTTGTGACCACATGGACTGTAGCCTGCCAGGCTCTTCTGTCCATAGGATTTTCCAGGCAAGAATACTGGAGTGGCTGTGCCATTTCCTTCTCCAGAGGATCTTTGCAACACAGGGATCAAACCCGCATCTCCTGCATTGCAGGCAGACTCCATACATCTGAGCCACCAGGGAAGGTTAATATATAATCGTCAGGGAAGGTCAATATAATCACAATTTTTCAAATCATGATAGTGTCCTTCAGAGTTTATCTGACCTTTATATCTACAAAAAGTATGTTACTTTTCCCTTTGTCCTCTGCTTGCTTGGATTTTTTGCCTTTAGTGTAGAGGGTTATTTCCTGGTGTGTTAGGTCCCCTTCAGAATTGACTTAGGTCTTCCTCCTGTGATATTCTCTGATTTAGTTGTTAACTGGTATGTTCTCCACAGTGTGACTTGTTTTCTGTTCTTTGTTGTGTAAATTTGGACTCTATATTGGGTAAACTTGATGTGAGTCATCCCTGGGAATGGAAGGTGTGTCTCCGCTAATTTGGAGAATCTTTGATCTCATTTCAGTCCCTGGTTTGGCTGATCCAGTCTCTGAGTCCTGCAGGAGGGGTGTGTATGCACACTTCTTTGTTCCTTGCCTCTCCTTTCACAAAACGCAGTGGATGCACTCCAGGGGATGCTGCTTTACATGTATGATCACCCTCTGCTAGCCTTGTCATCACCATCGGCCAAAAAGTGCCTCTGTGAGGAGCCTCTTTGAATGTAGTACAGTATCTACCACTGAGTAAATGGAGTTCATAAACCCTCTATCTGCCCCCCGGGAATGAACGTATACAGTGGATGTTACAAATGACAGACAATAAAGAAAGTATACACAGTTGAACACATAATAGATGGTTATTCCTTTTTTAGCTATCATTTTCCCAGTAGAAATTCTCCTAAGAAGAGACCTAGTCCAGAGGGAAAGGGGTTTGGCAGAGTCAAGCTTGTCTTCTGTTCCAAGCAGAGTGACAGGGAGCTGCTGTCTGTGGCCCTTTGGTGTCAGGCAGTTCAGTGCCCTTTCCAGTTGTGCAGAACCTTATTTCCATGTTACCTCTGCATACAGCCAGGTCAGGATCCTAACTGGGGCCCCTGCTCTCTGTGACCTGTGGCTGGAGTGGTAGGCAGGAGACCATCCGGAACACTTGGGTTCCCTGTACAGTTGTAACATGAGGAAATTCATCCCAGACCTTCTGCAGACACTCAGTGTCCACACAGAAACCAGAAGTGAGCCATGGGGTTGCTGGATTGGAAAGAAACTGGTCTGGGCTGGTCTGGGGCACCTCTGGGCATCGGAATGTAGGACCCATCCCAACCTCTGCTGGTTAGTTTCCCAAAAGGAGAACGGACCAGACTAGTTCAGGCGGGGTGCTTTGAGATCCTCACCTCTCTCAGAGGACTGATTCATTGTTTTTATTGTTGTTATTTTTAATTAGTATCATAACACTATTCATGTAGTGCTGCCTTTATTAGGAAGAATGGGTGTCTGTGAGGAGCTGGAATTTCCCTCCACCTGCCTGTGGGAGAGAAAGCTTTAGAGGGAGCATTAGATTCCCATTGTGCAGGCCTCCTCTCTCGCATCATCCTGTGGGCGGCTCCTGGGGTGAGGCAGTGGAGGCCCTGGCATGAACATGCCGTTGAGAAAGGATAAGAGGCAGTAGCCGCTGTAGCTGTGGGCACAGGCGGTCTGTTAGTAAGTGTGGATGGGCATGGGGGCACTGCCCTGGGGGAAGGGCAGCCTGCCGTCTCTGTTGCTGCTTTCGGCTGCTTCCCTATGCCTTTGTCTAAAAGCAGAGCCACCCTCTCTGCCTTCTGTCCTCTCCCGCCTCCTCCTGTTGATCACATCTCACTTTCGGGCTTGTAAAGATGTGTAATGCCTTCAGCAGATAGTCTTGTGATAATATGGAAAGTTGAAGAAATAAAAGCTCCAGAGATTAGAAAGTTGAGTGGGAATTTGATTAGTGGCTTAAGTATGACAAGTGTTTTTCTTGCAACTCATCATAAACCAAAACTGCTTTGTAGCATTTCTTATGTTTCTTTTGGTTAGTTAACTTTTTGTATGTATTTGTTTGAACTTCCCAACCTAATTATGATCTTGTTCAGGGTGTAGGTTGTGTCAAATGAGATGCATGTGAGGTACCAATACTTGAAAAAACTGAACCACTTTGCAAATGGTGGTGGTGGTTATATTTCTTTGTTCTTCCAACAACTTACAGCACCTGCAATGGGTTTTTCCATATGGTTGTCCCACAGACATCTCAAACTTGGTATGTCCAAATGGGCATCATTGTCCCCCTCCCTGCTCTCAGACCTACTTCACTTCCTGGGTCCCCCGCTCAGCTGAATGTCTTCCTCACCCATCCAGGTGTCCAAGCCAGGAATCTGGCTTCATGCAGGTCTCCTCCCTCTCCTGCATCCTGCCCAGGCGACCAGGCTTTCAGCAAGTCCCATGGATTCCGTCTCCTGTGACTCTCTCCACCACTCATCTCCTCCAGCGCCACTGCTCATGTATGAGTTCAGAGCCTTATCTCTTACCAGTACTGCTGTGACTGCTCTTTACTCCGACTTTGCTCTTACTTCAAATTCCTACCTGAAAAAAAAGAAAAAACTTTCCAAAACTGTTCATATCGGGTGGTATGTTAGTAAGAGAAGATAGTGTGGACAGTTTTTTTTTGTCTCTATGTTGGGTGGTGAAAAAAAAAACAGCTCTGAAAAACCATCCCTACGTGTTTCTCAAAGGGTGCCTGTGCAGTTACACACAAGCTGTAGTGAAAAACAAGAAACAGAAAGACCAAAGGCAGCAGTTCTAGTTCTCCATGGCAGACCAACTAAAATCTACTTTTCTGCACCACTTTTTTCCCCCTTCCTGGAGGTACTGCAGTATCAGGTCAGAGCTAGGGGTGAGTGGAGCGGTCTCGTATCCCAACTCCCTGCTCCAAAAATCCATTTAATATATTGTCCTTGGATAGAGGGCGTATCAGATATTAAACTGGTAAGTGTGGGCAATTTTAAGGGAGCTAATAAAGGCAGAAAATATTTGTTGCTGTTATTAGCTGTTCCTTTTCTTTGCATATTTGTCTAAAAGCAGATCGGAAGTTCCTGCATGTTTTTGTTTATTAACTCTTGTATTCCTAGTACCCGGAAGAGTGTCTGGTGTATGTTGTTCTTTAGTTGGTAAGTTGTGTCCAATTCTTCGCAACCCCGAGGACCCCCCGCCAGGCTCCTCTGTCCGTGGGATTCTCCAGGCAAGATCACTGGAGTAGGTTGCCATTTTCCTTCTCTAGGGAATCTTCCTGACCCAGGGATCGAGCCTGCATCTCCTGCATTGGCAGACGGGTTCTTTACCGTTGAATAAGGTACTCAGTAAATATTTGTCAAATGAATGAACTGGAAATGATCAGTTGAGCTCACTCTTGTTCCTTGGAAGGAAATGAAATGAGGAATGGAAAAGTGTTAGTAACTTGCCCAAGGTCATGTAACTAACTGGTGCTAGAGCCAGATCTCACCAGGCGAGTGGTGATTTTTCTTTCTTTTTTTGAATGAAACCATGCCTAAACACAGTTCCTTTATGTGATTTGGAACAGATGCACATTATCGGCTTGATTGTGCATCTTTGTGAGCAGGAGTGGGGAGAGGAAACTAATACATATTAAACCCTGAACGCTAGGTGCTTTATCTCATGTAATCGTCACAACTAGCATCCTGTGACAGTCCAATGATCCTGGTGGATATTATAGATGAGGAAGCCAAAGCTTAAGGAACCTAAGTAAGTGCCCTGAGAGTCACAAGCTGGTAAGCAACTGAACTAGGTTATTGTACTCAGGCCTGGTGAACTCCACTGGGCAGGAGCCCCTCTTACCTTAAATTTTGATTTTGTAGTCTGAGTTGCCTTAAAGCAACTGAAGATTTTCAAGTCAGACTGCTCTTGAAAATGGTCTGATTTGAACTTCTCAGACAGAGGTGCAGTATTGCTCGCTGTTGTTGTTCAGTCGTTACGCTGTGTCTGACTCCTTGTGACCCCATGGACTGCAGCACACCAGGTTCCCCAGTCCTTCGCCATCTCCCAGAGTTTGCTCAGTTCATGTCCTTTGAATTGGTGATGCTATTTACCCATCTCATTCTCTGCCACCCCCTTCTCCTTTTGCCCTCAATCTTTCTTTCATAGCATCAGAGTCTTTCCCAGTGAATTGGCTCTGTGCATCAAGTGGCCAAAGTACTGGAGCTTCAGCATCAGTCTTTCTACTGAATATTCAGAATTATTTCAGTTTAGTTCAGTTCAGTTGCTCAGTCACGTCCGACTCTTTGCAGTCCCCTGGACTGCAGCACGCCAGGTCTCCCTGTCCATCAACCAACTCCTGGAGCTTGCTCAAACTCATGGCCATCCAGACGGTGATGCCATCCAACCATCTCATCTTTGTCGTCCCCTTCTCCTCCTGCTTTCAAACTTTCCCAGCATCAGGGTCTTTTCCAGTGAATCAGTTCTTCACATCAAGTGGCCAAAGTACTGAAGTTTCAGCTTTAGCGTCAGTCCTTCCAGTGAGTATTCAGAATTGTTTACCATAAGCCAATCCCATGGAATAGAGGGAGAGATCGTGATGACAGAGAGAGGTCTGCGGAGCTCTTGAGTTAAAAAAACAATCCCATGCTCTGGGTAATGCTAGCCCGCCATTCAATTACATCACACAGACCTGAATTTCAGACTTGTTTTCTAACTTGGGCACCGAGGACCACTATAGAAAGGCTCAGGCCAGTGCAGCACTTCTGAACCTGTTTGGTAGTGTTCATAAGCACTGAGAGCACAAAGACAATACGTGAATGCAGGACAGGTAGAGCAGGAGCGAGGGCTGCGCCTGACTGAAGCTGGCTGTTCCTGTAGTAAGTAGGCAGACCGTAATTACCTGTGTTGCTCGGAGACCTAAACTGAGAGTGGGGCGGGGAGAGGCCACACCCATCACCTTTGGAGCAATGATGGGCAAACGATCCTCAGTCTCCAGTTTACTCCAGGAGTTTCACTCCCCTTTCAGAGTCACGTGTGGACTTTGAGGTGGAACCTTGTCAGCCCAGATCATCCAAGCGTGAGGCTGACATTGCCTTTGTTAGAAATCCCCTTAGATATTCCCCAGCCGTTCATTTTGAACTCTCTATTAGCCTCCTCTCCGTAGCTTTGTGTAGCCTGCCTTAGAAAAGAGAGTAGGGCCCAGGAGGGGAGAGGAAAGGAGCAGGGAAGGTGGCAGAGAAACAAAGACTTAATTAGGAGGTTCCTCTGTCTTTGGGGAGTTAAAGTCCTTTTCATTAGCTGATTGCTGAGCTGGGAGTGGAGACCCAGGAGGAGGAGGAAGAATTGTTGTAATGGAAGCAAAATAGTTAGAGACTTGGTGATCCAGGACTAGCAGCATCCATAGCACACGGGAACTAGTTAGAAATCCACAGTGTTAGGCTCCACCCCAGACCTGCTAAATCAGTTTTTATTTTAGTGAGATTCCCAGGTGATTCCATGCAAAGTTTGAACAGCGCCAAGTTGGTAATAAACAAAGTGATTCAGTGTAAGGGATTTTGGAGTCTGATAGATCTGGGATTGAGACCTGGTTTGGCCATTGAATAGCTGTGTGACCTTGGATGAATTCTTTAATCTCTCTGTGTCTCAGCTTCTTATCTGCAGAATAAGGGAACTCTCTACTTCATTGGGCTGCTGGGGAGAGTAAATGAAATACTGATTCTTTCTGCAGTTGATGATGTCTTAGATTTTTAATGAAATTTAGTAATGTCTGTAACATATCAAATACTGAGCCTGGTACAGAGTAAAAAATAAATGTTATTGCTAATAACTGAGTTAGGCAAATTTACAGGAACAAATTGCCTATTTCTCACTTACCTCTCTCTTTATCTCTCAATGAGTGTATTTATCTGCAGTTTAATAAAACTATAGTCAGTATGTGTATCCTCTTTGTTTTACTTAGCATTATTTAATAATAGTTGGAGCAGAAGCAGTTAACAAATATAACACTTAATAATATTCCAGGCACAAAAATTTATGTGTGTCTTTATTCATTCAGCTCTTAGAGTAACGATGCAAAATAGGATCTCCATTTTCAGGTGAGGAAACCAGAGAGGTAAAGTGACTTGCCCAAATCACATGGTTGGAAAATTGCAGAGCCAAGATTTGAACTCAGGTAGTCAGTTTCTAGCGTCCGTGCTCTCTGTTTTCATGTATTGCTATTGTCCTCAAATTAATGGGATGTAATGGAAATCAGAAGACTTGGGTTGGGTACCTAATTCTGATGCTAACTTATTTGTGACTCTGATCAAGTCAATTTACTTCTTTGGGCCAATTTCCTTATGTAAAAATGGGCGAATTAGATAGGATTTATAAAGTCTCTTTATTCACTCAACACACAGAGCGTGAAATTAATAAAAGATTGTTAATTGGTTCAAAAATACTTGCTCAAGCAGGTTGGTTTAGTTACAAGTAAGGGGTTGGAATCTTGGCTCAGCCACTTTCTGCCTGTATGATGCTGGGTAACTTACTTAACCTTTCTAAACACTGATTTCCTCACTAGCAATGGGGCGATAGTTCATACTATGCTGGGATTTATGAAGTTTGAATAAGATAGTGTGCCTAATATCCATGAGGCACACAGTGGATAATGTGCAAGAGTTCTCTTTCCTTCTTTCTTTACATCCAGGGATGGTTAAGGATGGTTAAGCAGATAGACTGAGTTCAAAAGGAGTAAGAATCTATATTGGGCCTAGTGTCTTTTTCCCATAGTGGTATTTTTTTGTGGGGAAAAAAAGTGTATATATAGCCAGGTCCTGTCGTTTTTTAGTAATCCACCTTTGATTTTAAATTAAAATGTGGTTTAAAAATACATAGTTTATGAGCAGTTATTCTCATTTAGTCACTAAGTCATGTCAGACTCTCTTGTGACCCTATGGACCGTAGCCCACCAGGCTCCTCTGTCCATGGTATTTCCCAGGCAAGAATACTGGAGTGAGTTGCCATTTCCTTTTCCAGGGGATCTTCCCCACCCAGGGATCTAACCCATATCTCCTGCCTTGGCAGGTGGATTCTTTACCACTGAGCCACCAGGGAAGCCCCGTTAAAGTAGGATAAATGCCAGTTTTAAAAAAAAAGGGTGTATTGCTTTCCTGGGGCTGCCATAGCTAAGTACCACAAACTGGCTTAATGCAGTATTGACCAGAGATGTATTAATACATCCTTTGTTACCCAAACATTATTGGCCAGAGATGTTTCAGTATTCACTTAACATAACAAATTGCTGGCCACCGGCATTAGTTTTCTGCAAAAACTCCCCAGTCAATAATGTGTTAAACAACAAAAATTTATTGTCTTAGAGTTCTGGAAGCTATATATCAGAAATCAGGGTGTGTCAGCAGGATTGACTTCTTCTGAGGCCTGTCCGGGAGAATCTGTTCTAAGTCTTTTGCCCAGCTCTGGTAGCCTCAGGCATCCCTTGACTTGCAGATGGCTTGTCTCTATGTGCTTTTACACCGTTCATGTGTGTCTGTCTTTTTACAAGAAAACCAGTCTTATATTGGGTTAGAGTTCACCCTGAGGGTCTCATCTTAACTTGATCATTTGTAAAGCCTGTGTTTCCAAATAAAGTCACATTCACAGGTGCTGTGCCTTAGGACTTAAACATCTTTGGGGGGACACAATTCAAACTGTAACAGTTTAGCTACTTCTAACCTGGAGAGAAGAGCATGTATAAAATTAACTCCTGTGTGTCTCCGAGAATTTATTACTAACATTTTTTTTTTAACTTTATAAATGTGCATACATACATCTCCTCCCTCTGGGACTTCCTCCACCCTACCCCACCTAAAATTCATCCCAGAGCACTGAGCTGAGCTTCCTGTGCTTTATAGACGGTTCCCACTAGCTATCTATTTTATATATGGTAGTGTATATATACATCAGTTTGAAAGAGTGTTTCCGAGTTGCATGATCTGCAGAGTTGATGTTTGTCTGCGGGTACCGGAACGGGTTCTGACTGAGTGGTCTTCCATGCTGTTTGGTTACTGCCCATCTTTGTGCCAGATAATGGTTTGAAATCCTCCTTTACCTCGCAAAAGTCAATAGGAAGTTTTCATGTGAGCAGAACAGTGATTTTCATCCTTAAAAGTTTTTTCCCCAGCTTCTCCGGGCCACCTGCTCCCTGTGGCTCCCAGCCTCTTCCTCCATCTTGAAAGTCAGCCACGTTGAGTTCTTCACCGTCCTTCCGCCATCTTCCCTCTCTTCACCACGATTCTTTTGGTAGGGACACAGGAAGAACCCAGGGTCACCCCCTGTCCTGCTTGCTTTGCTACACCTTGCTTTTGGCATCATTTAGGAAAGAGAGGGGAAATGGATCTGGTACATAGCATTGTAGGATATGTCTTTTTTTTTTTTTATGAACTGAATGGATTCGTAATAACAGCTCCCATTAGTTGAATTTTTACCCTATGCCAGGGACTGTGTTAAGCACTTTATGTACACTAGCCCATTTAATTCTCAAGCAGCATCATAAAATAGATATCACTATTATCATCATTTTACAGAGGAGGAAGTGCAGGCACTTGCCGTTCGGTTGGTAAAGAATCTGCCTGCAGTGCAGGAGACCCAGGTTTGATTCCTGGGTTGGGAAGATCCCCTGGAGAAGGAAATGGTGACCCATTCCAGTATTCTTGCCTGGAGAATCCCACGGACAGAGGAGCCTGGCAGGCTACAGTCCATGGGGTCGCAGAAGTTGGACACAGTGTACAGACTAAACCACCACCACAGAGGAGGAAAATGAAATTCAAGCCAGTGACATAACTTGCCCAAGGTCACATCTAGAAATATAACTCTGTGGGGCAACAGAACTCCTGCTCTTAACCACCATATTATACTTTCCCTTCATTTCCTTGAATAGAACTGCTTGGCCCGAGCCTCCTCTTTTCTGAAAACTCCTAGTTCTGAAAGCACAGTGACTGAGGGGTCAGGGGAGTGACCTTTATATGCATTTTTTTTTTTATGAACTGAATGGATTCGTAATAACAGCTCCCATTAGTTGAATTTTTACCCTATGCCAGGGACTGTGTTAAGCACTTTATGTACACTAGCCCATTTAATTCTCAAGCAGCATCATAAAATAGATATCACTATTATCATCATTTTACAGAGGAGGAAGTGCAGGCACTTGCCGTTCGGTTGGTAAAGAATCTGCCTGCAGTGCAGGAGACCCAGGTTTGATTCCTGGGTTGGGAAGATCCCCTGGAGAAGGAAATGGTGACCCATTCCAGTATTCTTGCCTGGAGAATCCCACGGACAGAGGAGCCTGGCAGGCTACAGTCCATGGGGTCGCAGAAGTTGGACACAGTGTACAGACTAAACCACCACCACAGAGGAGGAAAATGAAATTCAAGCCAGTGACATAACTTGCCCAAGGTCACATCTAGAAATATAACTCTGTGGGGCAACAGAACTCCTGCTCTTAACCACCATATTATACTTTCCCTTCATTTCCTTGAATAGAACTGCTTGGCCCGAGCCTCCTCTTTTCTGAAAACTCCTAGTTCTGAAAGCACAGTGACTGAGGGGTCAGGGGAGTGACCTTTATATGCGTTTTTTTAGAGTTCTTATTGTTTGTGAGTGGGAAAGGGAGTGTGACTTGTGACTTTGGTTGGCACTTCTTACTTAGTGGCTTCAGCCTTTCCAAGGGGCCCTAGTCAGGTGTGGGCCATTGTGAGTTACTTTAAAACAAAATCTGCTGTTCTAGGACTGAAGAGGAAACACACAGGCTTCCTTGCTTATCTGACGCATTATGATTACAGAATCATGCATGCTCATTGTGAATTAAGCAGTACTGATTAAAAGGTGAAAGTCTTCAAGTCTTTCTCTAGTCTCACTGGTCAGGGTAGATGGTCTTTTAAGTTTAGTTTGTATTCTTTCTGCTTTTTCCTTGCCAGGCTTACTTTTTTTTTTTTTTTTATAGAGTTCTCATTGTTTGTGAGTGGGAAAGGGAGTGTGACTTGTGACTTTGGTTGGCACTTCTTACTTAGTGGCTTCAGCCTTTCCAAGGGGCCCTAGTCAGGTGTGGGCCATTGTGAGTCACTTTAAAACAAAATCTACTGTTCTAGGACTGAAGAGGAAACACACAGCCTTCCTATGCTTATCTGACGCATTATGATTACAGAATCACACATGCTTACTGTGAATTTAAGCAGTACTAGTTAAAAGGTGAAAGTCTTCAAGTCTTTCTTTAGTCTCACTGGTCAGGGTAGATGGTCTTTTAAGTTTAGTTTGTATTCTTTCTGCTTTTTCCTTGCCAGGTTTACTTTTTTTTTTTTTTTAATTGAAGGATAGTTGATTATAGTGTTGTGTTAGTTTCTGGTATACAAAAAAGTGATTTAGTTATTTATATATATACATACATATCTGTTCTTTTTTATATTATTTTCCATTATGGTCTGTTGTAGGATATTGGCTATAGTTCCCTGTGCTACAGAATAGGACCTTGCTGTTTACCTGTTTTATGTATGGTAGTTTGTATCTGAGCTTCCCTGGTGGCTCAGGTGGTAAAAAGTCTGCCTGCAGTGTGGGAAACCGAGGTTTGATCCCTGGGTTGGGAAGATCCCCTGGAGGAGGGC
Source organism: Madoqua kirkii (assembly GCA_006408675.1). NCBI lineage: Eukaryota > Metazoa > Chordata > Mammalia > Artiodactyla > Bovidae > Madoqua > Madoqua kirkii. The sequence continues at coordinate 58,880 of SJYC01132377.1, forward strand.
ATGGCAAGCCACTCTAGCATTCTTGCCTGGAGAATCCCATGGGCAGAGGAGCCTGGTGGGCTACAGGCCATGGGGTCACAAAGAGTTGGACAACTCAGCACACACCCAGTTGGTATTTGCTAATCACAAACTCCTAATTTACCCCCTCCCACTCTGCTTTCCCCTTTGGTAACCATAAGTTTGTATTCTGTGTCTGTGAGTCTGTTCCTGTTTAGTAAATAAGTTTATTTGTATCATAGTCTAGATTCCACATTTAAGTAATGTTGTATGGTATTTGTCTTTCTCTTTCTGACTTCACTTAGAATGGTAATCTCTAGGTCAGTCCATGTTGCCACAGTGACGTGATTTCATTCTCTTTTATTGCCAGGCTTACTCTGGGCTTCTGTGGGGGCTCAGTGGTAAAGGGTCTGCCTACCAATGTAGGAGTCGTTGATCCCTGGGTGGGGAAGATCCCTGGGAGAAGGAAATGGCAACCCACTCCAATATTCTTGCCTGGGAAATCCCATGGACAGAGGAGCCCAGTGGGTTACAGTCCATGGGGTGGCAAAAGAGTAGGACACGACTTAGTGACTAACCCCCAAAGTTAAAAAACTTACTTATTTACTAAAGGTGACATTTACCTATGTGCCCTCTAGAAAGCAGTCTTTCACTGGGAAGGGCTTTGTAGGAGAGAGAGACTGTAGATTATGTCAGTTTAGCATAAGGCCAAAATTTCTTAGTAGAAGACACAGTCTCTCCACATTTTGGCTCCATACTGCGATTCTTGTTTTAAACCACTGTCATCCTTTGCTGTACTCAGGCACTTCTGCATGGAGTTTGCTCACCCTCCAAATCATTTCTAGTTCATTTGTCTTGCTCGCATTTTTGCCTCTGTCTGCAGAGTCCTCCTAAATCTATTCTCTTGAAAAACTTATCCGTCCTGACTCATTCCCAATCTTATGTTGTTACTGATGACTTTTTGAGTTCTTTTGAGTGAGTGAATTACCCACTCTCTTTTCTCTGCTTTAATATTCTGTGCACACATATACTGCTTATTTTTATCATAGCATTTATTTTTAATGCAAATGTTTTAGTGTATTCTTGTTATGTTTACTAAGTAAACAAACACCCATTATGATTTTTGCTTTGTGTGGACAGTACTCATGTATTTGTGTGGACCATTTTCAAAGTCTTTACTGAATTTGTCACAGTGTTGCTTCTGTTTTATGTTTCAGTCTGGGCACGTGGGATTGTAGCCCACTGACCAGGGATTGAACCCACACCCCTTGCATTGGAAGGCAGAGTCTTAACTCCTGAACTGCCAGGGAAGTCCCAAGACAACATTCATCTGGATTTTCCTTTCTGCTAGCATGTCTAGTCTTGCATGTGGGACAGTTTTCCTTCTGCTTGAAAAAGTCCCTGTACTGAGAGTCTGCAGCGTGGCCTGCTGGGTAGTGCGGCCTCTCTGTTTGTATTTGCCTCTTATTTTTGTTGCCATCTGTCCGGCTTACTCTGGGGGTTCGTTGGGTATTTAGGACTCGTGCCTCTGCTAGCGCCGTCCCCTTTTCTGTCAGGTCTGTCCCCACCTTTTGAAATCCTACCTGAGAGCCCAGCTTGAGTCCTCCCTTTTCCCAGTATTCCTTTGCAAACCACACTGACCTGTGCTGACTCAGTCGCCTCCTGAGCACACAGCATTAATTTCTATCACTCATTGGCCAGTTGACCATGCCGTGCTGTATGTCATCACTTGTATTTTATCATTTGGTATTTAGCTTCCCGTGGATTTGCCCAGTTAACTTGTGCTTCTGGCACTCACAGATTATGATTTATTCTTCCTTCTATCTGTCGTTTTGTCTGGCTCAGTGCTCTGCATTTAGCAGGTATGCACCAAATGTCAGTGTGATTGGATTTTCTTAGTACTTCACACTCTGTTAAAGATCAGGTGCTCACAGCCAGAACCCTAGGAGCACTTAACTGATGACGTCATCTTGGCTGCCTGTCACGAGGGCCGTGTGCTACTGAGGAGTGTCAGCAGATGAAACGCTCGCGAAACAGGTTATGCTTCCTCCTGTAATGAATGGGATTCAGACTCCAGGTTGGGTAAAAGATAGTAAGTGTAGGAGGAGGGCTGATAAGGGGATGGAAGGGAGGTTGCTATGTTGTTAGATATGAGGATATGACTTTATTAAACACATAACTAGAAGGATGGCGTAATGCAGAGAGAAACTCCTTGGAACCAGGAGGTGGATCAAGTAAACCAGCTTCTCTGGTACAAACCAGTTATTAATTGCCATTCATTTTCTTTGCCATAAACCTGTACCATGCAGCTACTTGCTTTCTCATTAGAATGAGTCTGGGGAAAAGGCTTAATTTAGAGTTAGAAAATCCAAGGGAGGTGCAGGATAGCGAGAGTGGTCTCAGGGGTGGGGATGTACCTTTCATCCCAGCCGTAGACCTGCGGGGTTGCCAGGATCTGCTTGAGTCTGCTTGTAGGAATCTCTACTAGAGTCGTAGGAAACCTTTCATTTCTACCCTGCTTCTTCCTTTTTTGCCCATCTTTCTTTCTTTCTTCCTCCCTTCACAGATGCCCTCCTACCACACACACACTAGGTTGGTCATCAGACTCATCTCTGAGGCCCACATATGCAGTGGACACTGCTGCTAGGTGCCCAGGCCTCGAATATAATCCATCTAGCCTCCACTCCTCTGCTCTCCCCAAAGGATAGGAAGGTAGAGAAAAGGAAATAGAGTCTGATAGTTTAAACCCTTCTGTGGTGTAGAGGGCAGAATGTTTTGATTGCTTGATTTAGGCACCTTGGGGTCTCCTAATAGGAGAATCTATTGTTTTGCTGATAGAAAGCCTCACTTCATTCTTCATTCTTTCTTCTCTGAGTAATGTGGACCTAGAAAAAGTCTTGTGCTGAGGGTTTGGTACCTGCCCCTGAGAGGGAAAAGGTCACTCTCGGTCTTGATTTCATTTCCATCAGTGGTTTGTCATTATCAGAAGATGAAAATTAATGGTGCTTTGAACAGAATATAAGTATAACACAGTATAAATATAACTAAGACCCTAATACATTTAAAATGATGGGGCTTTGGTTTTAAAAACACATTTTTAAAGTACATTGTTTTAGGCTAAATGTCTCTCTACTTTTTGTGGAATGATTTAGCTACAGACTGATCTGGAGGGAATAACAATACGAAATGACTTTTTTATTTTATTAGAGTATGATTGCTTTACAATGTTGTGTCAGTTTCTGCTATACAACAGAATAAATCAAAAGGAAATGGCAACCCACTCCAATATTCTTGCCTGGGAAATCCCATGGACAGAGGAGCCCAGTGGGTTACAGTCCATGGGGTGGCAAAAGAGTAGGACACGACTTAGTGACTAACCCCCAAAGTTAAAAAACTTACTTATTTACTAAAGGTGACATTTACCTATGTGCCCTCTAGAAAGCAGTCTTTCACTGGGAAGGGCTTTGTAGGAGAGAGAGACTGTAGATTATGTCAGTTTAGCATAAGGCCAAAATTTCTTAGTAGAAGACACAGTCTCTCCACATTTTGGCTCCATACTGCGATTCTTGTTTTAAACCACTGTCATCCTTTGCTGTACTCAGGCACTTCTGCATGGAGTTTGCTCACCCTCCAAATCATTTCTAGTTCATTTGTCTTGCTCGCATTTTTGCCTCTGTCTGCAGAGTCCTCCTAAATCTATTCTCTTGAAAAACTTATCCGTCCTGACTCATTCCCAATCTTATGTTGTTACTGATGACTTTTTGAGTTCTTTTGAGTGAGTGAATTACCCACTCTCTTTTCTCTGCTTTAATATTCTGTGCACACATATACTGCTTATTTTTATCATAGCATTTATTTTTAATGCAAATGTTTTAGTGTATTTTTGTTATGTTTACTAAGTAAACAAACACCCATTATGATTTTTGCTTTGTGTAGACAGTATTCATGTATTTATGTGGACCATTTTTAAAGTCTTTACTGAATTTGTCACAGTGTTGCTTCTGTTTTATGTTTCAGTCTGGGCACGTGGGATTGTAGCCCACTGACCAGGGATTGAACCCACACCCCTTGCATTGGAAGGCAGAGTCTTAACTCCTGAACTGCCAGGGAAGTCCCAAGACAACATTCATCTGGATTTTCCTTTCTGCTAGCATGTCTAGTCTTGCATGTGGGACAGTTTTCCTTCTGCTTGAAAAAGTCCCTGTACTGAGAGTCTGCAGCGTGGCCTGCTGGGTAGTGCGGCCTCTCTGTTTGTATTTGCCTCTTATTTTTGTTGCCATCTGTCCGGCTTACTCTGGGGGTTCGTTGGGTATTTAGGACTCGTGCCTCTGCTAGCGCCGTCCCCTTTTCTGTCAGGTCTGTCCCCACCTTTTGAAATCCTACCTGAGAGCCCAGCTTGAGTCCTCCCTTTTCCCAGTATTCCTTTGCAAACCACACTGACCTGTGCTGACTCAGTCGCCTCCTGAGCACACAGCATTAATTTCTATCACTCATTGGCCAGTTGACCATGCCGTGCTGTATGTCATCACTTGTATTTTATCATTTGGTATTTAGCTTCCCGTGGATTTGCCCAGTTAACTTGTGCTTCTGGCACTCACAGATTATGATTTATTCTTCCTTCTATCTGTCGTTTTGTCTGGCTCAGTGCTCTGCATTTAGCAGGTATGCACCAAATGTCAGTGTGATTGGATTTTCTTAGTACTTCACACTCTGTTAAAGATCAGGTGCTCACAGCCAGAACCCTAGGAGCACTTAACTGATGACGTCATCTTGGCTGCCTGTCACGAGGGCCGTGTGCTACTGAGGAGTGTCAGCAGATGAAACGCTCGCGAAACAGGTTATGCTTCCTCCTGTAATGAATGGGATTCAGACTCCAGGTTGGGTAAAAGATAGTAAGTGTAGGAGGAGGGCTGATAAGGGGATGGAAGGGAGGTTGCTATGTTGTTAGATATGAGGATATGACTTTATTAAACACATAACTAGAAGGATGCGTAATGCAGAGAGAAACTCCTTGGAACCAGGAGGTGGATCAAGTAAACCAGCTTCTCTGGTACAAACCAGTTATTAATTGCCATTCATTTTCTTTGCCATAAACCTGTACCATGCAGCTACTTGCTTTCTCATTAGAATGAGTCTGGGGAAAAGGCTTAATTTAGAGTTAGAAAATCCAAGGGAGGTGCAGGATAGCGAGAGTGGTCTCAGGGGTGGGGATGTACCTTTCATCCCAGCCGTAGACCTGCGGGGTTGCCAGGATCTGCTTGAGTCTGCTTGTAGGAATCTCTACTAGAGTCGTAGGAAACCTTTCATTTCTACCCTGCTTCTTCCTTTTTTGCCCATCTTTCTTTCTTTCTTCCTCCCTTCACAGATGCCCTCCTACCACACACACACTAGGTTGGTCATCAGACTCATCTCTGAGGCCCACATATGCAGTGGACACTGCTGCTAGGTGCCCAGGCCTCGAATGTAATCCATCTAGCCTCCACTCCTCTGCTCTCCCCAAAGGATAGGAAGGTAGAGAAAAGGAAATAGAGTCTGATAGTTTAAACCCTTCTGTGGTGTAGAGGGCAGAATGTTTTGATTGCTTGATTTAGGCACCTTGGGGTCTCCTAATAGGAGAATCTATTGTTTTGCTGATAGAAAGCCTCACTTCATTCTTCATTCTTTCTTCTCTGAGTAATGTGGACCTAGAAAAAGTCTTGTGCTGAGGGTTTGGTACCTGCCCCTGAGAGGGAAAAGGTCACTCTCGGTCTTGATTTCATTTCCATCAGTGGTTTGTCATTATCAGAAGATGAAAATTAATGGTGCTTTGAACAGAATATAAGTATAACACAGTATAAATATAACTAAGACCCTAATACATTTAAAATGATGGGGCTTTGGTTTTAAAAACACATTTTTAAAGTACATTGTTTTAGGCTAAATGTCTCTCTACTTTTTGTGGAATGATTTAGCTACAGACTGATCTGGAGGGAATAACAATACGAAATGACTTTTTTATTTTATTAGAGTATGTTGCTTTACAATGTTGTGTCAGTTTCTGCTATACAACAGAATAAATCAGTTTTATGTATACATATATCCCCTCTAAACGACTTTTAAATCATCAGACATTGTGATGTTACTGTGACTGTTTTTGGTGGGGAGAGTTTTTGTCCACAGGAGAGGTGTGGGTTTCCTTTCTCTCCCTTCAGATAAAGCCTCCTGAGTGTCCCATTCTCTGGCTCTGGGAGTGATGGACAGTGGGAAGGAGTCAGTGCACTCATTTCATTGTTCAGGTGGTTTCCTGGGTGTGGTTCTGCTGGGCTTCCTCTGAGAGCTGACTCAAGAGTTCTCTCCCATTGTGGTAGTGTTCTTGTTTTTACATGCCGTACCAGTTTGCAGCCTTGGCGTTTGGGGGAGCATCATTTGGAGGTGTCAAGTCGGGAATGAGGAAAGTAAAAATATTTTCAGAGGTTCCTTGAGAGAAAGGTTCCCTTCACTGGACACACCAGTTCTCCCTAGATGCTATGGCTCGAGAACGGAAGCATCCTAAGCATATATTCTTCCTTTTTGATGTCACTGATTCCTCTGAATAACAGTTACATGTGTGTCTTTCTGTGTCCCATGAGACTGTGCATCCTGAGAACTGAGACAGCTTCTCATCCATCTTTTTGCCCCCAAAGTTTAGCACAGCGCCCAGCTCGAAATCAGTGTTCATAAATGTATGTTAAGTTGGATAATGGAGGGAAGCTTTAAATACACTGGGTGCCAGCAGACATGCCTGGCATATTGAGTTGGGAGACATTAGTAGAAAATGGAGATAGGAGAGAGAGAGAGATAAAGGAGTTTTTGTGGATAGGATACAGGGAATTTTCGTTGCCTAAGAATTACTTGAGAAACAGTTGTTTTGCAGTCTTCCTTCATGTGAGAAAGCATTTAAAAGTTGAATGTTAGTTTCATCTGACTAGCTAATGACCTTGGATAAGGCTTCTAATCACTGACCTTCTTTGTGGCAGGGACTAAAGATACATGCTTGTCCCTCTCAAATGGAAAAGGGGGTGGTCAGGGTTAGACTGTGGATGGGAAAGAAGGCATTGAGACCCTGCTAACCAGTACTGTGGAAACGTAAAGCTGGTATTATAATGGTTGCTGTTGGCAAACAAGAAGTCTCAGCCTCTTCTCTGGTTTGTGTCCCACACTCAGCCACAACCTCAGATTGGGTGGATGCAGACTTTGAATATTGGGGTCGCCTGTGCCTAAAACATCCCTTGTGCTTTCTCTGAGTGTTGTGCAGACATTCCCTTTGGCTGTTTCCTACATGAGGAGAAAGCAGGAAGCTGGTGGAGCTGTGCTTTTGGTTGGCATTAGGGTAGTGGTCCCTAGCCTTTTTGGCACCAGGTACCAATTTTGTGGAAGACAATTTTTCCACATGACCAGGGGTGCAGGGATGGTTTTAGGCTGATTCAGTTATGTTACATTTATTGTGTGCGTTATTTCTAATCTTATGCCGCTGCTGATCTGACAGGTCCGAGTCCCAGAGGTTGGGGACCCCTGCATTAGGGCATAAGGGGCTTTCATTTTCCCCTTTTATCTGGTAACTATCTAAACTAGTAAAGAGGTGTAAGAAAACAGCCCTGGCTTGGAAGTTCTTCTCTCAGTAGTGACTGAAGCCTGGAAGGAACTCGGCTTTCATGACTCCCTGCGTTGAGGAAGGGGACAGTCATTTCCCTGACATGTCTGGGATTCTGGTCAGCTGGTTTCCTGTCTCTATAGGGATGTGATTCCTCCCCCTTCCTTCGGGAAGAAATGGATATTTTTTCATTTCCTGTTCGATAGCATATTTTCTGAGTACTGGGAGACACTTGCTGGCTATAAATCAGTTGGGTGTTGGGGAAGGAAGCGGCTTTTGTTTTTGTTTTTAGCAGAACAGCTTCCACTTGAGAGACAGACATGTACAGGAACCCCAGCTTCCTTGTGCCCCTGGGAGAGACACGGGACCTAGAGGGTTGTTTGGAATCCTTTGCTGGGCTGTCTGCTTGACCTGTGGTAGTAGCGCCCCTTCGCCCCCTGAAGGCGAAAGGCTCGGTCCCTCCGGGGCCTGCGTGCTGTGACCCCACTCTGGCCGCGTCCTCTGGCCAGCGCTCTCGGTGCCTGAACACTGCCCGGGAGCACCCGTTTATCCCTGCTGGAAGTGACACCATTCTTGGAATGGAACCTGGCAGGATGCCCCCTGAGCCCTGCCGGAGTGACACAGGCTGGGCCTGCGATCGGGCTGTCCAGGTTTCCTGCCCTCCCCACAAGCCCCGCAGCTTCCTCTCGGGTGGCGCGGGGCTCGCTGTCGGCGAGGCACAGGCAGGTTCCGAAACTGCTGTGCGGGCCCACGGGCGGCACTGCTCCTCGTGGGTCTGGAGCGAGAGCAAAAGACGGAGAAGGGGGGAGTGGGGAGGAAGTCGTGAGCTCCTTCATTTCGTGAGGACTTTTCTTAGCATTTAGAGTAACTTGGAGTTTGATTTTGTGACACACTAACTTTTGCGTTTTTTTTTTTTCCTTGACCTTGGAGAAGTCCTTAAAAGCTCTTAGAAAATAAAACATTGCTTGATAGGTTACGAGGAATGTCATTTTTGAGTTTTGTGTGTCACACAGCTTTTCCTAGTTTGGCAGGGTTTACACGACTAGGTAATTGGTGTGTTTCAAGTTCTTGAAGGTCGCCAGAGAAGAACAGCCTTAGAAGTGGAATCAGTGTGCCTGCCTTGACTTTGAACTCTTGACTTTGAATTCATCCTTTACATCTGTCCCTTCTTGCTGCAGGGGCGTTCTGGTTTGTGGCTACTTTATAGTATCAGATAAATCTCCCCTCTAGGGTGGAGAGCAACATTTTACAGTGGAAAGGGTATAAACGTTAAAATCCTGGTTCTGGTACTTACAAGCTCTGTGACCTTGGCCAGTCACTTAACCGATATATGTGATTTTTCTAAGTCCTCATTTGCAAAATGTTAATGATAATAACTATCTTGTACTGTTTCTGTAAAGATTAAAAGAATTAATATATAGAAAGCATGCTACTTGATGCATAGTGGGTATGTAATTGTAGTTTCTTTTATTAATAAGAGTCATGTAAAATATGATTTTTAATGTGGTAAAATATGCGTAAAATTTACCGTTTTAACCATTTTATGCGTACAGTTCAGTGGCGTTAAGTACATTCACACTACTGTGTTACCATTACCACTGTCCATCTCCAGAACTTCTCAAACTTATATTTCATACCCATTAAACAATAATTCCCATTCTCCCCTCCCCCAGCTCCTGGCAACTACCATTCTGTTTTCTGTCTCTGTTACATTTGACTATTCTAGGTACTTCATGTAAGTAGACTCCTACAAGATCTATACTTTTGCGACTGGCTTATATCACTTAGTGTAATGCCTTTAAAGTTTATCCATATTGTAGTATGTGTCTTAATTTTATTCCTTTTTAAGGCTGAATAGAATTTCTTTGTACGTGCCACATTTTGTTTATTATTCTTCCATTGATGGACACTTAGGTTGCTAAAATATGATCAGTTTCAGTAGCAGTATTGTTGAATTGATTCCTTATCTAGAGCTCTCAAAGCTGGGAGGAAGAGGATGAAGTGAGGGACAAGACCACTGTGTGTCGACTTCATCTCTCTGAGTTTTGGTTGCAGGACCTGTTTTGATAGGAATCTAACAAATGATGGAGCCCATTCTGATGGGAGTCCATATAGAGAGGGTCCAGGCCTGGCAGAACTCTAGTGGGGGAAAGTGTTGCTTCTTAGCCTAAGCAAGGATTAGACTCTTCTCCAGGGAGGGACTGCTTAACAGTAGCTGTAGCTGAACAACCTTGCCTTTCTTCCACCCTTTTCTGCTGTTACTGTGAGTGGGACTCTTGCTGTTATGACGTATCTAGACTCTTAGTTTGTTTTACACAGGTCAGGGCCTGAGGGGGAATTGTTGTACAGCCGTACAGTAAATAGCCAGTTGTGTGCCAGCCTGGCTTGTAGGATTTGTAGGCTATATACACACATGTGTGCGTACATGTATATGTGTGTTCATATATATGCACATGCATATGTACACATGCATTCCATCCCCATGGAAAAGAAATGCAAAAAAGCAAAATGGCTGTCTGGGGAGGCCTTACAAATAGCTGTGAAAAGAAGAGAGGAGAAAAGGAAAGATACAAGCATCTGAATGCGGAGTTCCAAAGGATAGCAAGAAGAGATAAGAAAGCCTTCTTCAGCGATCAATGCAAAGAAATAGAGGAAAAGAACAGAATGGGAAAGACTAGAGATCTCTTCAAGAAAATTAGAAATACCAAGGGAACATTTCATGCAAAGATGGGCTCGATAAAGGACAGAAATGGTCTGGAGTTAACAGAAGCAGAAAATATTAAGAAGAGGTGGCAAGAATACACAGAAGAACTGTACAAAAAAAGATCTTTATGACCCAGATAATCATGATGATGTGATCACTCATCTAGAGCCAGACATCTTGGAATGTGAAGTCAAGTGGGCCTTAGAAAGCATCACTACGAACAAAGCTAGTGGAATTCCAGTTGAGCTGTTTCAAATCCTGAAAGATGATGCTGTGAAAGTACTGCACTCAATATGCCAGCAAATTTGGAAAACCCAGCAGTGGCCACAGGACTGGAAAAGGTCAGTTTTCATTCCAATTCCAAAGAAAGGCAATGCCAAAGAATGCTCAAATTACCGCACAAGTACGCTCATCTCACATGCTAGTAAAGTAATGCTCAAAATTCTCCAAGCCAGGCTTCAGCAATACGTGAACCGTGAACTCCCTGATGTTCAAGCTGGTTTTAGAAAAGGCAGAGGAACCAGAGATCAAATTGCCAACATGGCAATGGAAAAAGCAAGAGAGTTCCAGAAAAACATCTATTTCTGCTTTATTGACTATGCCAAAGCCTTTGACTTGTATGGATCACAATAAACTGTGGAAAATTCTGAAAGAGATGGGAATACCAGACCACCTAACCAGCCTCTTGAGAAATCTGTATGCAAGTCAGGAAGCAACAGTTAGAACTGGACATGGAACAACAAACTGGTTCCAAATAGGAAAAGGAGTACATCAAGGCTGTATATTGTCACCCTGCTTATTTAACTTCTATGCAGAGTACATCATGAGAAACGCTGGACTGGAAGAAACACAAGCTGGAATCAAGATTGCCGGGAGAAATATCAATAACCTCAGAGATGCAGATGACACCACCCTTATGGCAGAAAGTGAAGAGGAACTAAAAAGCCTCTTGATGAAAGTGAAAGAGGAGAGCGAAAAAGTTGGCTTCAAGCTCAACATTCAGAAAACAAAGATCATGTCATCTGGTCCCATCACTTCATGGGAAATAGATGGGGAAATAGTGGAAACAGTGTCAGACTTTATTTTGGGGGGCTCCAAAATCACTGCAGATGGTGACTGCAGCCATGAAATTAAAAGACGCTTACTCCTTGGAAGAAAAGTTATGACCAACCTAGGTAGTATATTCAAAAGCAGAGACATTACTTTGCTGACTAAGGTCCGTCTAGTCAAGGCTGTGATTTTTCCAGTGGTCATGTATGGATGTGAGAGTTGGACTGTGAAGAAAGCTGAGTGCCGAAGAATTGATGGTTTTGAACTGTGGTGTGGAGAAGACTCTTGAGAGTCCCTTGGACTGCAAGGAGATCCAACCAGTCCATTCTGAAGGAGATCAGCCCTGGGATTTCTTTGGAAGGACTGATGGTGAAGCTGAAACTCCAGTACTTAAGCCACCTCATGCAAACAGTTGTTGACTCGCTGGAAAAGACTCTGATGCTGGGAGGGATTGGGGGCAGGAAGAGACAGGGACGACGGAGTATGAGATGGCTGGATGGCATCACGGACTCGATGGATGTGAGTCTGAGTGAACTCCGGGAGATGGTGATGAACAGGGAGGCCTGGCGTGCTGTGATTCATGGGATTGCAGAGTCAGACCTGACTGAGCCACTGAACTGAACTGATATGTACGCATATAGCCTGTCATTAGCAGTTGACACAGTATAGAAGCTGTGTGCTCTCCTCTGGCTTCGCCCAGCCCCTCACTCACCATGGTGTGTGGATTGGTAACGGGGTCCCAGGATGATGGAAGAGGTCTTCCATCAGGGGGATTAAAGCACTAAGAACCTTAGCAGGATGGTCTTGACAGCTTAGATAGGCTCTTGCAGTTTCTTCCAAAATTCTGCAGAGTACCCTGCAGCTGTGTCTTCTTTATCCTATCTTCAGGCCTGAGTTAGACCTGGAAAAGCCCACATGCTTGGCTTCTGTATCCTGCACTTATGTTGGGCATAGAAGCGGAGGTTGAGAAGGAGAGTCAGCCCCTCTAAACTCCTGGATCCCTCTGTGTGGTCTCTCCTGTTTGTCTGAAGGGGCTACAGGTTGGTTTGTACTGATTTCCCCTGAGTCCCCTCTGTGCTTAAGAGGACTGCAGAGTCATTGAGGTTTTTTTGCCCCATTGTGTTAAGGATACTGGGACACACTCCCACAGTGCACTCCTCCACCCACATTGGTCTACCTGCATATTTCCTGTTCCATACCTTACTGTCTGTCTTCTAGTTATCTTTCTAAAGCTATTTCAGGATGATTTTATGTTGTCAATATAATAAGAGTGAGTGAATTCTATGTTAAGTTAATGAGATCACATTTAGTATTCAGTTCTAGTTGTGTAAGTACAAATGATGAAAGAATTATGTTCATGTTTGTGAAGGCTGCTACAGGAAAGGATCTAAAAAGAAAGAAATCTGAAAAAAGCTATTTCAGAAAAACAGGTTAAATATGAACGACAGTAGGGGGCACTTGTATGACAGTGGAGGAGAAACAAGCACAAGAGTGTTCAGTTTGATTTTTGATAATTGGTTCTTTGGAAAGCTAATATTTTATCCTTAAGTAATTTCTTTGTGTAAAATTGACAATTGAATTTTAGAGGCAGAGATATTTGGCATGATCCACAAGTTATATTCACCCCTTGTTAACTAAAAATGGACTTTCTTCAAAGTTGGTTAAATTTATTTTCTTTCAGATGTTCTTTGACAAGCAAGAGTTACTAGATTAAAATTACATTATTTCATTCAACTATAACAACATATAAAGCTTTAAAAATTTCTCTGAAACAGTTTATTGGAAACCTTAATTTCTGTATCTACAAATTTGTGCTACTCTAGATTATATGCTGACCTTCTACACAAAAATAATGAGTGAAAACAAAACACCAAAACAAACGTACTGCATATTGTATTTAAATAGAGGCACCAAAAAACACGTGAAAAATGGTTAAGAGAGTTGAACCCTTTCCCTTCGTTTTGTAGCCGGTGTTAGGTGAACAAAGATTGGTCTTAGTTGAATAGTGATGTTCCAAAAGGCCCAGTCTTTGTGAGCTCTCTCTCTCCTGGACTCCCAAGGAGCAGCTCTGATGAGGAATAAAAGTATTGTTTTCAAAGTGGCCCCTGCACAGACTACATATCTATAGTTATTCTATTTTCCATACATATGGTATCGCTGGCTCTTAACCCCTGAAAATGGAGCAGAAGGCATGCTGAATACTTCAGACTCACAGGTGTTAAGAAATCCTGAAACTAATTTTAACCCACTGTTTCATCATTTACTAGTTGAAGTACCAAAGATGCTTATGGGGGAAAAGTGAACAGATATTTTCCCCCCTGTTTGCCCTTTACCTGCCTTTTTAATGCCATCTCCCATTACTCTTTACAACTTCCCAGATGACTTAGTGGTAAAGAATCCACCTGCCAAGCAGGAGACATGGATTTGATCCCTGGGTTGGGAAGATCCCCTGCAGAAGGAAGTGGCAACCCACTCCAGTATTCTTGCCTGGAGAATCCCGTGGACAGAGGAGCCTCGTGGGCTACAGTCCATGGGGTCGCAAAGGGTTGGACATGACTTAGTGACTAAACAAAAACAACAACAACCCCATTTGTCATTCTTTACAAGTGGAATGAACTAGTCCTCATTCCCACTGCCCTCCTTATATGCTCTGTATTCTCATGTGTTTGCTTATGTTCTTTCCTCTACTTGGATTTTCCTTTAATTTCTACGTCTTACTTATCCTTTGACGTCCACCTCATATGTCATTTTTTTGGGTGCAGCATTTCCTGGTCCCTTCAGTTACAAGTCATATCATCTTTCTAAACTTACATAATACTACTGAAAGAAAACAACAACAACCCCATTTGTTATTCTTTACAAGTGGAATGAACTAGTCCTCATTCCCACTGCCCTCCTTATATGCTCTGTATTCTCATGTGTTTGCTTATGTTCTTTCCTCTACTTGGATTTTCCTTTAATTTCTACGTCTTACTTATCCTTTGACGTCCACCTCATATGTCATTTTTTTGGGTGCAGCATTTCCTGGTCCCTTCAGTTACAAGTCATATCATCTTTCTAAACTTACATAATACTACTGAAAGAAATTCATTTAAAAGTAATAGTAATAGTTGTTCAGTCACCAAGTTGTGGCTGACTTCTTGTGACTCCGTGGACTGCAGTGCACCAGCCTTCTCTGTTTTGCCATCTCTCAGAGTTTGCCCAACTTACAGAATGCTTTCATATGTATTATCTCTATTGTGCCTCACAGGTTATGTTGCTTGATAGCCTAAGGCTCAAGGAAGTAAAGTTACTTGCCTTAGGACATACACAGCTGGAACCAGTCTAAATCTTGTGACCTCAAACCCAGTGTCCTTTCCATTGAAGAATGCTGTCTTCCGATTCTTATCACTGGCTGCTATGTGTCGCAGTTACTCCTGTAAATGTCATGTCTGAGGCATGCTTTGTCCTTAAAGGAAGGGTTAATGCCTTGTTCTTTGTGGCCCTTGTATCCCATAGCACAGAGTACTGCAGTTAATAAGGTGTTGATAGACATTTGAAAGGCTGATGATGAGTTGGGGAGATGTTGATGGATGCACAGTGCCTGGTACATAGTGTGTTAGTTGCTCAGTTTATCCGACTCTTTGCCACCCCATGGGGTGTAGCCCGCCAGGCTCCACCATCCATGGGATTTTTCCATGTAAGAATACTGGGTTGGGTTGCCATTTCCTTCTCCAGGGGACTTTCCTGACCCAGGGAACAAATGTTTGTTGAATTTAAGTGTAAAATGGATCAAGAACTACAGTTAGCAAGAGCTTATATGGCACTTACCAAGGGCCACACACTTTATAAATGCTTTGCATGATACCAAGTCATTTAATCCTCACAACTAAATGATGTGGGTACTGTTATTCCTATTTTCCCTTTGATGAAACTGAGCAACAGGAAGGCTAAGTGACATGCCCGGGGTCACGTAGGTCATAAGCAGCAGAGCTGGGCTTTACACTGACAAGCAGTTGGCCCTGCACGCACTCTGAACCATCAGGCCACAATCAGTTGTCTAGGATATTTTTACCCTTAAGTTCCTCCTGGACTCCTTTCTGTCTCGGGTGTGGCTCAAATAAAGAAAAGCAGAAGCAGCGCAGCTTGTGAATTGAGCAGTGGTTCTCAAACTTGAGCCATCAGAATCACCCGCGCCCCCAGCCCCGGAGGGCTTGTTAAGACATGGATGGCTGGGCCCCACCCCCAGCTTCTGATTCAGTATGTCTGGGGTTTGGCTTGAGGATTTGTATTTCTAACACATTCCCAGGAGCTGCTGCTGTTCTGAGACCACTTATTTAGAGTATAGGGGTTGAGAGCACGGACTCTGAGGTTAAGCTACCAGGGTGTGAATCTCAGCTCTACTGTTGACCATGAACTTGAGCGAGTTCCTAAACCTTTCTGAATTTCAGTGCTCATCTGTGAAGTGTCTGTGCTGATAGCACCTGTATCATAGAATTCCCCTGGAGACCGAATACATGTAAAGTGCTTAGAATGGTGCTTGTAAAGGAAAAGTGAAACTCGCTCAGTTGTGTCTGACTCTTTGTGACCCCATGGACTGTAGTCCATGGAATTCTCCAGGCCAGGATACTGGAGTGGGTAGCCTATCCCTTCTCCAGTGGATCTTCCTGACCCAGGAATCGAACCGGGGTCTCCTGCATTGCAGGCAGATTCTTTACCAACTGAGCTATCAGAATGTTGCTTGGCTCATGATAAACATGCAGTGTTAGCTCAATAGTGGTGATAAAACATGGTTCCTGCCTCTGTAGAGTTTGCAGTCTAGTTACATAGAGACTTAAACCTCATACTTGAAAAGGTGATGTGAAATTAGGTGTTATTTCCTGGGATTCTGACTCTGAGGTACCTTAGAGGTGACGTGTGTGTGTGTGTTGTAGGGCAGGAGAAGCGATGAGGGATCAGAAGCTACATGGGACCTTTGGAAATAGTGGAAAATTGCATTGTCAGAATTTAGAAAAGTTGGGGTGGTCAATGGTTTTGGTTTTACAACCAATTGGAGATGGGGAGGTGGTTGGAGAGAAATAGAGAGAAAGAGAGATTGAGAAAGAGAGAGGCTTTCACTCCATATGCCAAAGAAATAACTAACTCCCTTTCCCGTATCTCTAAGAGCTGGTAGCTGGTCTGAAGGTGAAGTTGCTGGCAGTTTGCTCTTTGTTGGGAACAATGGCTAAGGAAGTGGTTTGCTACTGGCTTCTGAAACTGGACTCTACAACCTTTATCCTCCACAGCTGATTCACATACTTTTGATTCTTGCTGAGAAAGGCAGTTGTTAGATTTGGAAGTTTTCAGATTCCAGAGCCAGCTGGACAGCTGACCCTCTGGTAACTATTTCCCAAACTTGCCAGCCCTCTGTTGCCTCATCTCCCTGGGCCCCGTCTTTTTTACTTTGAAGCAATAGCCTATATTTAGTGAATTAGTCAGTGAGAGGTTGGAGGAGGATTGAGGGGGAGTCTCTCCCACCTTCGAGTTCTGGGTGGATGGAGTATTTGGGCCTAGGAACAAGATGTATCCTGCTTAGAGATGTTAACCCCTTCATTGTCAGGCACGCTCAGGTGACAGCTTACAGTGCTGAGAATGTGCCTCTAGCTCATGGGTCAGGAAGGAGCCGTGTTTATTTTTGGGTGTCCTGAAGAAAATATTGGGAGAAGGAGTAGGGAGAAGCTCAGACAGCTCCATGTATGGTTGAGCAATGCTTGGTATTCTACAGAGGGCCCATATGGGCAGTGGGGAAGAGTTCAGCATTCTCATGATCCACCTCTTGCTCTCTCCATTTGGAGATGATCAGGAACACCTCATTAGCCATCAGAGTGGGTCAAGGATTCCTTGGCGTGACAGGAGCCTCGCCCTCACATCCTGGGCGTCTTCTGCTCCACCAACCTGCTGAATCACCACCTAGGAATGGCAGTAGCCAGGTTGCCACCTGGAGCCCTCTTGGCACAGCGCACTGTTGACTGGTCCTGGTCTCCTAGACACGGCTTGGGCCTCTCCAGGCCTGTCGGGGTGAGAGTCTGGGTCTTAGCTCCCCCTCCAGCTTGTTCCACAAGGCAGTGACCTACTTTTCAGAGACAATTAAGTGTTTGTGAGCAGAAGAAGGCGGTGACCCGAGCGAAGGTGAACGAGAGCTGCATTAAGCAAACACCATTGGGAATTAGCTTTTTTTTTTGGTCTCACATAGCAGGGGCCCACCTCAGTCCAAATGGAATGGCTGACCAGGCTGATGTAGGGGGCCGGATTCCAGATACTTATCCAGAGAGCCAACCAACCCTGAATTCTCATTTCTTCTACACATGTACTTTAATATAAGAAATTGCCTTTTATGGTCTTTGTACCCTTTGTCTTTGGGATGATAGGGGCAGGCTTGGAAAGCAGCTGGGTCTCATAGAGTGAGTCAGCACTCTAAGCCAGCGGTCCCTTCTGGTGGCAATGTTCTGTTGCATTTGTAGCCCCTCTGAGAGAATCTGAGTCTCTCTCTTTTTGTACAGGCTGCGATAATAAGCTGGATGGGAGCCCGGATCTGTAGGGAATGAGTGAGTAGCTTGTTTAGGTTTCCCTGTCCTTGTGGGAAGACAGGGTGTAGATTCAGTTTTTGCAGTGAAAGGAAATGAATTCACTTTTCTCTTTCCTGGATGTCACCCGCCTTATTAGCAGACCCCAACTCTGCTCCCTGTTGAAAGTGACTATTGTGCTCTAGTTGTCACCCATAACTGTTGTAAGTTAGCACTGGGGGAGGATCCAGGGCCCTGAGATGAGAAGGACAGTGACTCTTGTCCCACACCAGCTGGCTCCAGAATCCTGGGAATTGCTAAACTTGCAAGTAGGCAGTTTCTTAAACTTTTATTTTCAGCACTCCACACACAACAACTCTCCAAATCTCCCTGTTAGTATAAAGAAGAGTTACTGATATTCTACCCAGAAGTCCATATCAAATCTTAAAGTCCAGGAAGGAAGACACTAAGAGAACTCAAGCTTACGTTCTCTCACTGGAATCCCTTCTGACCGTCTTTGACGTGCTGCCCCATTTGAAGAACTAGTTTACGTATCAGGGCAGGGCTTGGAAGGCAGCATGGCTTCAGTATTGGTCTTGGTTGATGGCTGAGCTTCTTGGGAAGAGTATTTGAGGTGACCTGAAGTTGCTCCCCTCCTCCTAGGAACCCCACAGTCTGGCTGCAGCCTGCTTTCCTCTGTTTCTCCCATCCCTTTATGCCTAGGAAACCTGGTTTCTGCTTGTTTCCCGGCCTCTCGGGCCCTGGCTGGTGTCGTTGCCCTGCCCCCCTTCCTACATGCCGCGCTTGCCCTGGTGCTCTCAGGTCTCTTTCTTTCTGCCACAGTTTCCTGTCCTTTCCGCCAGCTGGACCCATGTTCACTTGCCCAGGCAGCTGCTGAGTTCTGCATAGCATTGTGCGAATGGGCTCTGTCACAGGTTTATGAGCTCCAGCCACAGCTTGACTCGCCACCCTGCCCTGAAATCTCTCTGTTCCCTCCTGGGTGACTCCCATTCCTTTTCCTTATAGCACCTCTTTCAGGCTTTTACCACACTCCTTCAGCTTGCTGCTCTACCCCAACTTGCAAACTTTCAGCAAGCCATTTAGCCTTTTGCTTTCCATAGGTCTGCCTCTCACCTTATCTGTCTGTTCCTCACCTCCTTCCTCCTTTTTTCAGAGGCAGCCTCTGGGCATGTGCATAGTTTGTATTCTAAGTCTCTCCCCTCAGTTCAGTTCAGTTGTTCAGTCATGTCCCACTCTTTGCGACCCCATGAATCGCAGCATGCCAGGCCTCCCTGTTCATCAGCAACTCCCGGAGTTCACTCAGATTCACGTCCATCGAGTCAGTGATGCCATCCAGCCATCTCATCCTCGGTCGTCTCCTTCCCCTCCTGCCCCTAATCCCTCCCAGCATCAGAGTCTTTTCCAATGAGTCAACTCTTCGCATGAGGTGGCCAAAGTACTGGAGTTTCAGCTTTAGCATCATTCCTTACAAAGAAATCGCAAGGCTGATCTCCTTCAGAATGGACTGGTTGGATCTCCTTGCAGTCCAAGGGACTCTCAAGACTCTTCTCCAACACCATAGTTCAAAAGCATCAATTCTTTGGCATTCAGCTTTCTTCACAGTCCAACTCTCACATCATCCATGACCACTGGAAAAACCACAGCCTTGACTAGATGGACCTTTGTTGGCAAAGTAATGTCTCTGCTTTTCAATATGCTGTCTAGGTTGGTCATAACCTTTCTTCCAAGGAGTAAGTGTCTTTCAATTTCATGGCTGCAGTCACCATCTGCAGTGATTTTGGAGCCCAAAAAATAAAGTCTGACATTGTTTCCACTGTTTCCCCATCTATTTCCCATGAAGTGATGGGACCGGATGCCATAATCTTCGTTTTCTGAATGTTGAGCTTTAAGCCAACTTTTTCACTCTCCACTTTCACTTTCATCGAGAGGCTTTTTAGTTCCTCTTCACTTTCTGCCATAAGGGTGGTGTCATCTGCATATCTGAGGTTATTGATATTTCTCCCCAACTAGTAACTCTTCATAAGTATGTTCAAGTTGTCCTCATCCTAAGGAAAAGAAAAATTTTAAGCTTTTTCCAACAAACTTATTCCATCTAACTCTTTTTATTTTTTAACTACTAAACCTCTTTAATAGTCTTTCTTATATTCCTCTAGTCATCATGACCCACCATGACGTGGCTCTTTTGCTCACTAGTCCAGCAGAAATCGCTCCCACTTAGGATGATCTACTTGCAGAACTCAGTATTTCTCACGTTTGACCTTGTTACAGCTTTTGACACTAGTGCTTTCCCTGGATGAGTTAACCTACTCGGGTGATTTCATTTATCAACACTGTCTACCTGTTCAGTGATGACTTTCAAATCCAAATCTCTGAATATGAACTTTCCCTTGAGGTCCAGCCTTGTCTTATCAAATGACTACTGCCCTCTTCTACTTTGGAGTCTGTAGAAGTTCTAATATAACATATCCAAAACCACGCTTACCCTCATTTCCCTTTTTTCTCTTCCCAAACCTGCTTCTCTTCCTGTATGTGCTGTGCCTAGTTTCGTAGTCGTGTCTGACTCTCTGTGACCGCATGGACTGTAGCCTGTCAGGCTCCTCTGTTCAAGGAGATTCTTCAGGCAAGAATACTGGAGTGGGTTGCCATGCCCTCCTCCAGGGGATCTTCCTAACCCAGGGACTGAACCCATGTCTCACTCATTGCTGTTGGGTTCTTTACTGTCTGAGCCATCAGGAAAGCCCTCTCCTGTATGCTTTGTCTCATATACCAGTATCACTCTCTACCTGTTTGCTGCAGTGGGGAAATTCAGGTTTGTTTTGTTTTTTGTCTTCCTGTGTTTTCCACATCTGATTGGTCACTAAGTACTGTTTGTCTCAACTCATCTTGAGTTCTAGCTCAACATGCATCCTTTCCCTTCCGTTCACCCTGGATGGACCCACTGCCCTGTTTTAGACCCTCATCGTCTTTGGCTTTCTGTCAGTGATCATGCCATATCTCTTCTTAAAATCTCCAGTGCTCACTGCCTTCTGTTCCTCTACAGGGTAGAGTTCATGGGTATGATTCTCATGTTTATGCTGTTCCCTCTGCCTTGGATGTTCTTTCTATTTAATCAGCTTCCCAGTTCCTATTCATGTTGTTAAGTAATCTTTCATCTCAGCTAGAATGAACTGGCTTTTTATGGTGTTCAAGCTTATTTTCTTCTATCCTAGCCAGGAAAAATTTGACTTAGCTCCTCATCTGAGTTTTCATGGTACTTTATACATCCTTTGTGGTAATACTTATCTCTTTATTTTACAGCTGTCTATTTAATTGGCTCCTTTAGAACATGAGTTTGTTGAAGGCAGACTGTGCCTTCTTCATCCTTGGTTTCTTGAGGGGGGGCTGAAACAATTAGTTGAATTGATGAGCTGTATATGAAGTTCTTGCTATCTCCAGATAAAGGATGTTTGCGAAGTCTAAAAGAGCTGTGCTACGTTAGATATTGTGATATAATCTGCCCTACTCTTTATTTCACAGAGTACCCATGTTTACTGCATAGAGATTATAAAATAATAAGCAAAATGATAAAATTAAAGTCATCTAAAATCCCACCATTTTTGGATCATCACTGTAAATATTTCGGTATATTTTCTTTCACACATTGTCTTCTGCTAATATTATATATGTAAATACATATTTTGTAAAAATATACCGTTTGTAACTTGTTCAAAAGCCGTAGTGAAAATCTTTCAGTGTCAAAATCATGTGCCTCTGTCATAGTTTATCTTGCTGTCTTCCTGTGTGTGGTCCAGTGGTACTTGAGATAGCCCCCTATTGTTGGACTTTAAGGCGATTTTGCATCGTTTGATGTTATAAACATTGGAACAAATATACTTTGTGCGTGTATGTGTATTTGTATATTTAGCCACAAATTTCATATAAATTCCTAGGAGTGAAATCACTGTGTTAAAAGTTATTGGACACTTTAAAAAATTTTAGATATGTTTTGTTCAACCTCACTCCATAAAAGTTTATACATGTGATTGAGTTTTTATACTTCATTGAGATTCCCACCCCCTTCAACCCCGCCTGCCATGGTAGGTTTTGCATTTCTGTCCAGAGGTTTATCTGTTGGAATGATTGAATAAAGGCTGTGTTTTAGGAAGATTATCTAGCAGCATGGGCAACATAGGTTGGGTGAGAAGAAGGGAAATCCATTTTTTTTTAAAGCTATTTTAGGAAACCAGGTGAGAGGCAGTGAGAATTAGACAGGAGAGGCTGACTGTTGAATAAAAAAGAAGGTGACTATGAGAGGTATTTGGAAGAACCGCTAGGACTTGAAGGATGGTGCTGTTACTCAAAGTGGTAAATTCAAAGGAGGCATTGATGTGAGGAGGAAGGATGTGGATTCACTTTTAATAACTGGAGATCTAGTTGCTATGGCACACTCAGGTGGAAATGCCCGCCAGGCAACAGCACTGCAGAGCAGCAGTCAGGAGAGAGGCAGGGCTCACTCTCCCCAGCCTCACTTCAGACCCTCTCTCCCTCGCAAACAAACTCCCGCTGCCTCTGCACTTGGAAGCCAGGCAGGACTGCCTTTCGGAAGCATCTTCATCGTGTCTGCCATACAGCCTCTTACCCATTGCTCACAACCCACCTCAAAGTCCTCTAGGAAACCTCCTCCCATTACCCCCCTGGAATTAGTTCCTAGATTCCCAAATGATCACGGTCATTTTAAAAACTTATTTGTCGTTATTTGGTGCTTTGGGGTCTTCACTGCTGCGTGCGGGCTTTCTCTAGTGGTGATGGGCAGGGGCTCCCTTCTCCACGATGCCCAGGCTTCTCAGTGCGGCGGCTTCTCCTGCAGGGGCACGGGCTCTAGAGTGCCGGCTCAGGAGCTGTGGTGCACAGGCTGTAGCTGCTCTGCAGCATGTGGAATCTTCCTGGATCCGGGATCAAACCCTGCATTGTCAGGGGTATTCTTAACCACTGGACCACCAGGGAAGGCCCTCCCCAAGATTCTCAAGGGTAGTTTATATCTGACCTTTAGCTTTTAACCCCCTCTGTGCTCCTGAAATTGCTGTTGTCAAATCAAGGTCACCAGTCATCTCCTAATTGCCAAATCCAATGGCAGTTTTTCAGCCCTGATCTTACCTGACCTTTCTATGGTGTTTGACACTATGAAATTAAACATGCCATCCTCCTTGAAAGCTCTCCTTCCCTAACCTTTTATGACCTATGATTTTTTTCCCTTCATTTACAGGTTTATCTTCCATTGAACAAGGTGCTTTCTAGGATCTGTCTGACCCTCTATAGAGTTTTCTCAAATGACTTTATTCATACTTATGGTTCAATTGCTGGGTCTGATCTCGCTCCTGAGCTCCAGACACTTGTCTTGGAGGGCTGGAGGACTTCTTTTGGATCCTGACTATACAGTTATTTTACTCAACATGTTACGAACTGAACCCTTCATCTTCTTTCCGGGAAGCCTGCTTTGTTGTTGTTGTTTAGTGGCTAAGTTGCGTCCATCTCTTACGTCCCCATGGGCTGTATCTTGCCAGGCTTCTCTGTCCATGGGATTTCCCAGACAAGAATACTGAAGTGGGTTGCCATTTCCTTCTCCAGGGGATACTCCTAACCCAGGGATCAAACTTTCATCTCTTGTATTGCCAGGTGGATTCTTTACCACTGAGCCACCAATGAAGCCCAGGAAACGCTATTCCTGTCTTTATTTAAGGCCCTGTCTTCTACCCAGTCACACAAGTGACTTGGAGTTTTCTCTCTCTTGGTCCATCTACCCCATCCTACCTTAACTCAAGTAAAACAGTGATCAAATGCTGTATAATTCTACTCTCACATTCTTTTCGTTTTTCCCCATTCTCAGTGCTACTTACTTAGAGTCTGTTATTTCTCAGCATTTCACTTAGCAGTGTCATAACTAGTCTCCCTCCCTTCTGTCTTGCTTCCCTCCTTTTCAATACGGCTGAATGCTCTTCGTAGTCACTCCCAAGCTTAAACCCTTTTTATAGCTTTTCATTGCCTTCAGGATGAGATACGGTTTCGTGACTGTGGCATGCCAAGCTTACATGTCCCGCCATCATTCTTCCAGGGCAGAGTGTACCCTGCATGCTATCCATGTCAAACTATTTTAAGTTCCTTCAATACATCACGTTCTCGCACGTTTCTGCTTTGCTTCCTCTGTCTAGACCCTCCTGTCCCCATCAGTCTAGTTCTCTCTGGCCCTGAAGTCCCAGTCCTAGCGCCGTCTCCTCTGGGAAGCCTTCTCCAGTCTCCCACGCCTCCTTCTGTTTCCATGCACCCTCATCGGCATCAGCTGTGCTGTATTGCGTTTGGCTCACTGGCTTGCCTCCAGCACTAGATTGTGAGCTGCTGGAAGAGGAGCACCCATCTCCTTCATCTCCATCCTCTGTGCTCTACAAATTTGGCACAGGGCAGACACACAGGGTAGGCTTGTTGACTGTATGAATGACTGTGTGAGAGGTTAAGTTATCAATGGCAGTGCTGGGATCAGGATTCAGAATCTCAAATTCCTGGCTTTTAAACACTTATTTTTTGGTTAGGTAACATGTTCAATAATTGAATATTCTACATATAGTGAAACATCTTTTCTTAACCCACCCTTTTTTAAACCCAGCCACCCTTTTCCTGTCCCTGAAGAGTATTATCAGTCTCTTGTGTTTCCTTTCAGAGATGATGTGTGCATTTAGTCCTTCACATATCTTATGATTAAGAAATTAATTTAGCAAATATTTATTGACTACTTACCATGTGCCAGGTACTATGCTAGGCTCTGAGGGTGAACAGTGAACAAAACAGAAATCCCTGCCTTTATGGAACTTAAATTCTTTTTTTTTTTTTTTTCTGGAATCTAAATTCTATATATTCTTCCTCCTCCTCTTTTTAAAATACGTAAATTAGAAGTAACATACACGCTACTCTGACATTTTGTTTCACTTATTGTATCTTGAAGATTATTTCATATCAGTACATTAAAGCCTTTTTTCTTCCATGCTTATTATTTTATTGTGTAGATGCACTATCATTTATTTAGCCACTTCCCTATTGATGGGCATTTAGGGTGCTGACAGGCTTTTGCTTTTGTTGTTGTTCAGTTTGTAGATCATGTCTGACTCTTGCTCTTATGAAATGCTGAAATGAAAATTTTCTTTGTACACTTGTCATTTTATGTATGTATATCTTTAGGAAAAATTCTTAAGTGTGGAATTGTATCAGAGGAGGCATATTTGTAAATTTGATGGATGGTTTCATCCACTGCTTTGATTTTTTATTATGACTATTTCAAGCATATAAGCAAGTATAGATAATACTTCAGCATATACATACATACCCATTAAACAGGTGTTGACACCCTCACTGAGATTCTGTCTACTAGGTGCTTTTAGCACCTCCTTAATGTTATAGGGTATTCCAGCAGAATCTGGAGTACCCTATCTTAGTTCAGATTAAGTAGTTTCTTAGAGCTCATCCCTGCCATCCTGGAGTCACCACTAAGCAGTCTATCTTGAACCTAAAAATATATATGCATAACCTCATTGTTAGCAAATGATAGCTTCAGAGGAAAATTCCATTGTGTATTTTTAGTACCTGGAATCTGACTCTTAAAAATGTTTATTTGTCTCCTTCCTCTGCTCAAAGGCAACAAAGAAATGCTACTGGAAGTTGGTGGCCTGTCTTTTTGGAGACTTGTTTTATTTGCTGGCCGAGGAGGCCAGGTGAATTGAGCCAGAAGCACGCCACCACCCCCTCCCCCACTCTGGCAGGTGCCTACCTTTAACTGACTTGGAGGTGTAGCAGTGTCCTTAGTGCTGATGGAGCTGATGAGAGAAACTGTTCTTGAAGGGAGGAAGGTGTTGGTCTCTCTCTATTACACCTACATACCTGTAAGTGTTTCAGTAGGTCTTTTTTTTTTGGGGGGGGGGTCTGCATTGCATGGTATGTGGGATCTTAGTTCCCAAACCAGGGATCAAACCCATGCCCCCTGCATTGGAAGCATGGAGTTTTAAACTATTGGACCACCAGAGAAGTCCCTTAGTTGGCTTTTGTTGAAATTAATTTCCTTCCTTCCCTTCTGTCTGCTGGAGACCTATAACTGCATTCCAGGGGTGAGTGACTCTTGGTTCTGATCTTTTTCTTAGGTCCTCAGAGTGTCCAGCAATAAGGCTTTCACATTTTATGATTTTATAGACCTAGTTTCAGGCTTCCCTGGTGGCTCAGAGGTTAAAGTATCAGCCTACAATGCAGGAGACCCAGGTTCAATCCCTGGGTCGGGAAGATCCCCTGGAGAAGGAAATGGCAACCCACTCCAGTATTCTTGCCTGGAGAATCCCATGGATGGAGGAGCCTGGTGGGCTACAGTCCACAGATTCGCAAAGAGTTGGACACGACTGAGTGACTTCACTTTCAGGTAGGTCTGAGGTCATGCAGGTGCAGATTCTCCCTAAAAGCAGGTGTTTCTGCCTTCCCTTCCAATTGTTCAGTCCTTTTACCTTGTTTGGACTTGTACTTTCATGTAATCACCATCAGTTCAGTTCAGTCGCTCAGTCTTGTCGGACTCTTTGCAACCCCATGAATCACAGCACGCCAGGCCTCCCTGCCCATCACCAGCTCCTGGAGTTTACCCAAAGTCATGCCCATCGCGTCGGTGATGCCATCCAGCCATCTCATCCTCTGTTGTCCCCTTCTCCTCCTGCCCTCAATCCTTCCCAGCATGAGGGTCTTTTCCAATGAGTCAACTCTTCTCATGAGGTGGCCAGAGTACTAGAGTTTCAGCTTCAGCATCAGTCCTTCCAGTGACTTGGAGGTGTAGCAGTGTCCTTAGTCTGGGTCCTGATGGAGCTGATGAGAGAAACTATTCTTGGAGGGAGGAAACTGTTGATCTGTCTCTATTACACCATATAATATGGTATATTACACCATATAATATGGTATATTACACCATATAATATGGTAATCACCACAGGGAGGAGAGAATGCATGGGTTGCACCCATTTCTCCGTGGGCCACACAACCAAAAAGAAAAGGATCAAGGAGAGGGAGCTGGGTTGAGTCCATGGCCTAAAGCACAAACCCCTTGTAAGTCCATCGTCAAACCCTGTAGTATAGGTTTGACCACACAAAGTGCCTCTCCAGGCCACTGGCGAGCACAGGCTGGGCAGCACTCCTTGGACTCACACTTAATTCCTGTTAAAGCCTCTTGTGGTCCTGCTATTTCAGTCCTTTTCTCTAAGCAAGAGGTCTGACTTTTTTTTTAGTGTCATCATCAGCATTGTCTATTACCTACAGCATTCGCATCACTGGAGGTTGGTCTTTTAAATTTTGCCAGTTGGATAGAGTAACATAAAATGGGTTAAATTTGTATAAATCTGAGTTGTCTGTTACTCTTGAAACTGAGTATTTCTTTGTGTATTTTAAAAAATTTATTTATTTGATTGGAGGATAATTGTAATATTGTGATGGTTTTTGCCATATGTCACTATGAGTTGGCCATAGGTAGACGTGTGTCCCCTCTATCCTGAACACCCCTCCCCCTCTTTTGTTCCTCAGCCCTGCAGCCTTGGCCCTGGGGACAAGCCTTCTTCAGATGGTAAACTCATTTTCTCTCTAGCGGCCCAGCAGAACAAGGTGTAATTCAACCCCACGCTCCATCAGACACTGCTGCCAGGGGAGATAATGGAGAAAGTGATCTTTGTTGCTCCCTGAATAGGACTATGAACCTGGCACCTGCTTTTGTTACTGCTTGTTAAGTCACTGGAGACATTTTTCTTGTCTTCAGCTGCTTTGGAGTAACAGTGGCAACTGGCTGTCAGGGTATCAGTTCTGCCTCAAAGAAAATGATGTCTTTAAAGCAGCTTCACCTTTTGTGTCTCTAAAACCTCTTGTCTTCAGGGCTGGCGCTGGGAATGGGCAGTTGGGCCTTCACTTTGACCACCCGTGAGCCTCATCTTCTCTGGTCCTGAGGAGAGATTCCTTCCTTTTTCCTCCGGCTTTCTCGTTAGACTTTGAGTTCCGTGCTCCAGGCACGTAGGTCAGGGGCCGCGCTGGCGAGCATGCAGCAGGTATGTGTGGAATGGGTGACTTCCTTACACTGTGCAGATTTAGGGTCACTGACCCTGATGACCAGAGGGTGGCGTTTATTTTTAAGGGAAAGTGTGCCTCAGGAATACGGAAGGTCTGGATTTCTAGGAGGTTTTGGGAACTGTGGGAATGCCAAGATAGGACTTGTTCTCTCCTTTTGGGCCTAGAACATTCCCCTCAGCCGAAACTGCTGGCAGACTTGCTGTCCTGTTTCAGGAATAATATCCTGACTCAGACCTCTCCACCCAGGCTCCGACATCCCTGAGCTCACCTGAGGGCAGGCAGGTATCCTTTTTAACTGTCGTCCTGTCACCGCAGAGTCACAGTGCGTGAGGACCACACGTCTCGCACTGCAGTCTGGACTTCCCGATCTGCCTGCGTTCAGTCCAGTTCCACTCAGCCCTTAGGTGTCTGTGCCTTTGTAACGGCTGTTGGAGACAGCAGGGCTTTTTTCCCCTTTGTCAGCAGCTGGCCAGAGTGCCTGTTCGACTGCCAGGTCCTGAGCCTGTCACATTTTGTCTGTCTCTGTCTGGAACTTAGGGCAGAATCGCTTACCACTCGAGGTTACCTCTCACTGTTCACCACTGTGGGACCTGTGAGAATAAAAGATGAAGGGCCAAGAAGATCACAGAGAGGTGTTGGGTCCTGGTGCTTTGAAATGCTCTGATTCTAGTGAAAGGCCCTGGTGTGCAAGAAAGCAACCGGAGTCCAGGCCATTGTCCCCCTCCCCACCTTCCCCAGAGCCTCAAGTTGGAACCATCCCTCACTTCAGGATTCTAAACATCCTTGTTTTTGTTTAATCTTTATCTGATAAAAGATTATTAATTTCGGTGGTGAAACAGAGGAAATGACAGACTAGCATGTGTTGGCTTTTAAGAGCACTTAGTTGAAGTGGCTGTTTTAAAAGTCAGTTGTTCCTGCTGTCAGATCCCTGTTGTCTGGCTTGCTTTCCTCCCCTAGGTGGGAGGAGTCTCGGATAGAATTTTACAGGGACATTGTTCTTTCCAGTACTTACATTCAGACTGTCCCTTGTTAACTGTTTTCGGATCTTGACACAGACGAGGTCTTAGAAGTCAGTCCACAGGTTCTTTACCTGTGGTTCATTGACCCCTATCCACTTGTAAACAAAAGTTTGGCAGTAGGTGAATATGCCTTTTCCTAGGGAGAGTAGCTTTACTTTTCTCGCTGGAGTTTGTGGCTTAAAACAAAACAAGAACTACCGTTTTATAGGAATTTGGAGCTCCTGCTCACATGGCGCGTTTAATGGCTGAGTTGAATCTTGAGAGAAATTCTGGAATCCAGGTATCGTGACTCTGTAACCAAAGTTCTTCCCACTCCGCTCTCTTATCCATACTCTTCCAGGAGAAATAGTAGAATAAAGCCAGGGAACCAGACACATGTGATCTGAACTGTTATTTATTGTTTGCCTTTTGCACCCACAGCTTCATTTCACGGATGAGGAATCCAGGGCACCCACTCTGTGACCTCAAACATAGTTTGGTTCTCACAGTAGTATATCGTAGAATCTATAGTCACTTTTGAGCACATATGTATTTACCGTATCCCACTGTCTTTAATGTTTTGTAAGCATAAGAGCTTTTTATGCTTTTAACCTTGCCCATTAAAATGGTTCTTTGAAAAAAGGAACCATGTGTCATGTCCCCCCAACTCCTGACATTCAGATCTGCATAGTAGCTGGCTACCTGTCGGCACCATTAACCAACTAGTAACACCAGAAGGCACAAAAGCTTGGGTTGGTTATTTTTATTATCCAAAGATTTTCCCTTTCCATTTTCTTGGCAGCTGTTAATGTCATTTAGCCTGATCTTTTCAAGTAGACATACTCCCTTTTCTCTTTGTTTTCACAATGCTACTTATACAGTTTCTCCACCCTGCATCCAGCCCGCACCATTGGGAGTTCTACCACGTCACTGAATGGCAGCCTACCCGGCAGGTTACTCTGGAAAACTTCAGACTTGGGAGAGAGGTATCTCTCTGATAGGGGGTTGTTCATTGCTCGTGGGTGCTTAGCTCAGGTTTGTGAACTGTAGGTTCTTTTCGTGCTGTCTTACTGACCTGTAATGCAACTTTTGGACAGATTGCTTAACTTCTATTTTCTCATCTGTAATTGAAAATTTGCAGTTACTTTCCTAAAAACATTTTCAAAGATGAGTATAACAATGCAGATGAACCACTTTGTATTCCTTACATCAAAGATGCTAAGAAGTTTGAGGATTTCTTCCCTTTAATTATAATCTGTGCAGATCATCCTAAGAGCCTGTGACAGTTAGGGCAAGTTATCTTTTTGAGGCTGATGGAATAGAAAGAAATTTGCATCAGCTACTGACAACTAAAAACAAGCAAGCGGTGGTGGTGGTGGTATAGTCGTTAAGTCGTGTCCTACTCTTTTGCGACCCCACGAACTGTAGCCTGCCAGGCTCCTCTAGCCGTGGGACAAGAATACTGAGGTGGGTTGCCATTTCCTTCTCCAGATGATCTTCCCGACCTAGGAATCGAACCCGCATCTCCTGCATTGCAGATGAATCCTTTACCGCTGAGGCACCGAGGAAGCCCAGAAACAAATTAGCCGAGTGAAATACTGCCCTAGAGTAGGGAGAATGCGGGTTGTGTCTGGGCTGTGTTTTCTCCCTTGTTGTTTTTGGGGAAGGTCTTGCCTCCCTGAGTTAGGCTTTTAGCACTTGGGGAGTGGGCTCCCCCAGCAGTTTCGCTTCTTTGCCTGCCTTGGACCGTGTTCCTGTGAAGCGTCTCCTCTGTATGTGGCTGTATTCCAGTCTGTAAACATGACTGCTCTGAGCACGGTGCAGAGTTAGTTGTTTATTTTGTAAAACCTGTCTCATTACCATGTGATATTTGCCCAGGAACGCCTGTTGTGGGGACACTCTGTGGCGAGTGTGGCCCTTTAAAGGTTTCTTGCTCCGACGTTAAGATGGGTCCTTCACTGGTGTCCTGAGAAGCGTTTAAGGCTCCCTCCCTAGAGTTTAAACCAGAGGAGCAGTAATCCCAGTGGAGTCTGGGCTGGGGTCTAATGGGAAGGTGGCAGATGACAGGCAGGGGCTGCTGTGGTCTCCCGCCTCATTTGCACAGAGGAGGGGCGGGCCTCTCTTGGGGAGGTATTTCCGCTCATTGCAACAAATGAGGGCGCACAAAGGGCTGTAATGTAATGAGGCTCCTCTGTGACGTCACTTGCAAGTGTGGTCAAAGTCCAGCTCTTGGGGGCTAGGAGACCGCAGTGGAGCTCTCCCTTCTCAGCTGTCACCGCGCTATGGTGCCTGCTTCCAGCCACTGAGCAGACACAGCTGGGCCGGGGCATGAATGCTTACAAGTACCAGAAGTTCCTGGAGGGGCTCAATAACCTGAGAGGTATTGCAGGGCTCTTGGCTCCCCACCTCCTGTCCTTACCGGTTGTGAACACTTGCTATGGTGTGTGTTGTACGGGGTCTTTACTCTCCATCAATCCGTAGGGGCTTAGAACGCCCTCTGACTCAGAGCAAGCCATAGTTTTTCCTGGGTTTGAGCAATGGCATAGGAGGGATAGAGTTTGTAAATGTGAGAGTGGGAGACGGGAGGGGATCCTCTCTGGTACTCCAGTTGCAGCCTTCTTGCAGTTCTCTTGCTTGAATGGGCACTAAAGCCACGTTTGGCCTCTCGAGCTCAGCAGTGTTCAGGGCGCTCCCCTGCAGGGTAGGTGGAGGGCTCCTGCCTTGGGCTCTGCGGCCTCACCTAGGTGCCCTGGGGTTCTTGGGCCAGGTTTTCCACTTGCCTGTGTCTATAGTGAGTCAGAGCCCTGTCTGGAGAGAACAGGGAGTCGGGATGATTGCAGGGGAGAAGGGGAATGCTGGTTGGTGTGGTAGAGATGCCACTGTAAAGGGTAAATCAGTGACTTTAAAGAGGGCAACTTTTTACTAAAATAATATTTACAGGGAATAGTGTTTCCTTTGCAAGGTTGGCAGACTTCATTGACTATAGATGAGAAAAATACTCCCAGATATGATGATGCAAGGCTCTTCTTGGGTATTAAGGAGGAAAATGAATGAAATCTTTTTACTTCTCCCGTTTTCATTAATAGGTAGTTTTATTGTCTGTTTAGAAGGGTACTTGAACCCTCCCTGTTTCACCAGCAGTCAGGGTTCTGGACCCAGAGGGACCATGGGGTGTAGAAAGAGTTTGCGGAAAGACCAAGGGAAAAGGTGAAGTCGCCTTCTTCGGGTGTGGGTCGTGGCAGGAGAGATCTGCACTCACATCCTGCCAGGGCCTCTTTAGATATTTTACTTTCTTTCCTTATCTGTAGAGTAACAGGTTCCTGTCGCTGGGAAAGATTGAGGGCAGGAGGAGAAAGGGACGACAGAGGATGAGATGGCTGGATGGCATCACTGACTCGATGGACGTGGGTTTGGGTGAACTCCGGGAGTTGGCGATGGACAGGGAGGCCTGGCGTGCTGTGATTCATGGGGTCGCAAAAACTCGGACACGACTGAGTGACTGAACTGAACTGAACAGTTTCTAAGAAAACATAAATGTGAGGAGCTTTGTATGCTACACAGGGCTATACATCCATAAAGTATTCTTCCATTGATCTCTGTCTTCTCTTCCCTTTTCTCTTCCCAATGCCATACAAACTTTTTTTTTTTTTTTTCCAGAACTTGCAACAGCTGGAGCCAATCCCTTTTGGGTTGAGGGCTCTGCAAGCTCATCAGTCATCAGATGGGTCTTAGCAATAATGAGCAACATCAACTGTTCCTTTCCTGTCAAAGGAAGTTTTGAGAGAATAGAAAGAGCTGGAACTCCTTCATCCAGACCCATGGGGAAGAGGTGGCGGGTTGGGCCAGAAGCCAGTGGTGCTTCTCAGTGACTCTTCCGGTTCCTGGGCCTTGCTGGGGACTGGATGAAGGGATGTGCAGGACTGTACCCTTGTCCCATACAAGAGCCCCTTTTCTTGCCTTCTGACCTGTCCTAGAGGATCCTTCCATATTCCTGGATATGAAGCCCACTCAACAGCAGGAGCCCCTTCCCTTGGAAGGGTTATCACATTACTTAATCTGCATATTCCTTCAGGAGCAGAAAAGCCTCAGAGTAGGAATCCCAGACCTCTCCTTGGGCACTGAGCTCCTTAATGTAGCTCTATTCCGTGTTATCCTTAGTGTCATTCTTATAAAAGGGCAGAGCTTTCTACAGATTCATGGGTGGTGGGTGGAAACTTCTGGGGGTCAACATAACTTTTCCTTTTGGTTCCCCCTTTGTCAAGGGCTTAGAGGAGCAGTGACCCACACTAGGACAGCCACAGCCTATGTGGGTCAGGTTTAGCAGTGACCTAAGTGGATTCCTGACGTTCTCAGGAGACCGTGCTGCTCATAACTCTGCCGTATGTGCTTCAGGAACAAAGGGCAGGTGTGAGGGCTGAGAGCACTCCTTGTTTTCCTCCCATAAAACATGCATGGGGGAAGGAGGCCTTTTTCACTCCCCGAACAGGAGTTGTTTTGGTCCCCAGCATCCTCTAACTCTCCTGACTTTATCTGGGGGCTAATGGGAAAAGTAGCTCTTGATTGATCGTCTCAGGGCTGTAGATATTAAAATTTACGCCCTACATACAAAAGGTTATTTTTGCTTTTGAAGGAGGTTATATTGAAACCAGCTTGGCAATCATTTGTTTTCTCAGTTCACCTATAAAGTTTTTTTTTCCTCCTTCCTTTGCTCTGTTTTTACTAGGAATGAATGAATAACATGGCAAGGAAGGAGTGAGTGACAGACAGTAAATGTACCTGTCACGGGGAGTGTCCTGTATAGGGCTGAAATCAGAGGAGAGCAGTGACCCCGAGAGCAGCAGCTACCCCTCCACTTTTCCCACCGAGACCCTGGGGCTGTCTGCCACGTTATCTTGGTTCTGCACGTCCAAGATGAACTCAGAGAAGCACTTACTGCCGTGAACATTAAATAAGAGGACATATTATGCTTAGTTCATGGTGTGTATGTCTGGCATGTGGCTGGAATTCGCCAACTGTTCCACCTCTTCTTTCTCCCGTCTCTCCCACAGACTGCTGTGAGTCACAGTGTGTCTTGTGCTTATGCTGGTCCAGGATGAACTGGATCAGCTCACTCTCTGACTGAAGAATCGCACTCCTGGTCGCCCATCTGCATGTTTGGTTCCAGGTCGCACTTGATCTTGCTGATGGTTGAGACTGGAAGACAGCGGCAGTAGTGATATTCTTGAAAATGTTATGCGCTTAGCAAATGTTAGTTACAGACTAGGTGCTGTTCTAAGCACTTGCCTGTGTTTTTTCATGCAGCGCTTGTAGTAACTCCCATAACATAGGCACTTTACAGTGGTGTAACCAAGGCTCAGCTGAACCAAGAACAGGGTCCTATGTCCTGCTAAGGAGACAGCAGTGCCTGGGAGCAGAGCAGCCAAGACGGCTATATTGTGCGGCTGTCTGATGCTGGGGACCATAGGAAAAAGGAGGGATACTCACGTCTGTCGAGTGTAGGTGTGAAACGTACTTGTGCACCTTCCTCTGAGGGAGAGCAGAGCAGTGTGGTGCTTTGGAATGAGGGTAGTGGAGCTTTTTTCTACACTAGCCTCCTTGAGCTGCGTTCTATTTTCTAATCCTTCATTCACTTACATACACTGTGTAATAGTCTTTATGGCATAAAATGTATAATATGCACCAGTTTGTCCTGTTCCCTCAAAGAAAGCATCTGATTAACTCCCTTCTCTCCCAGAACCTGAATCATTTTCAGGTGGGGGAGGTGCCTGGAAAGAGGGCATGTGGTTATTTTGGTTTAGTCCTTATAATCATTTCTGGAACATTGCTATAGGTCTTAGACAACTATTCCCCCAAGTCTGAGTTGCCCGGCCAACATCCAGATGCAAACTGCGGCCTTTGTCAAGCGCTCCCATGGTGTGTTTCCTCACTGCCCCCACCCAGTTCATGGTGAATAGCTGCTTCCCTTCTTCATTTCACCCATCCCTTTGTGTATTCCAGAGGGACTGACAGAGGCAGGTAATTGGCTCCCCTCTTGGTTTAGCTACTGCCTTTGCTCGTCTTCACATGGTTCGGCTTGTGGCCACTCCTCCATCTAGTGGGTAACTGTTGAAGGGTGCCTAGTGGGAGAATAGAGACGCTGTGTAAGTCTTGGCGTTTCCATCTCCAGTTTCCTGTGAATCTTTGTTGCTTTGATGCCAGGGTTGAGGTGCAGTATATTTCATTGCTCCTGTTTCTTCTGGAAGGCTTTAACTTTTATTTGTCAAGCTTGCCAGAACCCACAGCTGTTGAATGATTTCCGCCTAGATGGACCTCTTCTGTGGGCATGACAGATTGAACTATTGGCCCTAGCCCCACCCTTTGGCAGAGCCCAGGCCTGTGCTGTGACTGGTAATTGGGGACTAATTAGGGACGCAGAGAGGTAAGTGAGGTTAAGTAATGAGAAAGTGGTTCTCTAGCCCTTGCTAAAAAAATTTGAGATAGGTTTGTGGGATAATGACTGACTTATTAAAGCAAATGTACCCCCAGCACATCCATGTACCTTCGCCCTTCTCCTCCTTTGCACACACATGCATGTGCACACACACACGCACACACACACACACACACAACGGTTTTGTTTCCTCTGCCTGGAAGACCACCGTTTTCTCTTTGTGTCACGTTTCTCTTTGCCTTCACTGCCTAGCTCAGTCTTACTACCTGCCTCCCCGCCATAGTTTTTTGTTTGTTTTGTTTTGTTGAACTTCTACATATAATTATTCTCTCTTCCTCATCTGTGTTGCCAGAATTTTTTCTTTTTTTTGCCATACTGTGTAATATGTGGGATCCTAGTTCTCTGACTAGGGATCAAACCCATACCCTCTGCATTGGAAGTGTGAGCTCTTAACCACTGGACCAATAGGGAAGTCCCTACAATATCATTTCTTAAGCTGTATGGTATTTCATCAAATGTATGGGTCATTTATTTAACATTACCCAATTATGGGGTGTGTACATTTCTAATTTTTCACTGCTATAATATGATAATGAACATTCTTATCAATAAATTTTTCTGTGCATCTCTGATTATATTTTTTGGATAGATTCCTAGAAGTGGAATTACTGGACTTAATTCATACATTCACTGCTCTGAATGTTGGTTTTTAACTTTATTTCACCTTTAAAAGCTACTGAAGATACCTGTAACCCTTTGTATACCTTTCTGATAGCTCTCAGCCCTTGCCCTCTGGGAATAGCTCTGTCTTCAGGCTCAGTGCCAGCTGGTTCAGATGTTTTATTAGTCACTTAATTTCATCATGGGACAGGCGCCAAGTGTCTCTTTCACTTAGTCAGCAGCTCCCACATGTCATCATCACATCACCTCACTGTCTCACTCTGAAGCTTTTTCCCCAGTAGCTCCAGGCGTTGTTGATAAATAGCTTCACTGATTCTCCCAAACCCAGTACCTCTTCTTTTGAATCAGAAGAGATCCAGAATGTTGATCTGGAAACTATAGTACCAAGAATGACCGAATCCATGCTGTGTAGAAATCCTGTCTTGGAAGCCCAGATCTGTACGAAGTTGAGATTCCCTCTGTCTTTTCTTGTTACTGAGATAGCCATCTACCTAGTAAATTGGGCCAGCTTAAGACTTGATATAATAGGTTGGCAAATTCCTGTGTTATCCCTAATTATGGTAGGTGTCTGCCTTTGATAGAAATGGAGATGATGCTGTGTGTTTAAATCAGTATTGCACTTGGGTGCAAATCGGCTTGTTACTGGGGACTGACAGCCCGTAGGGTCATGGACGTGGTGAGAGCGCAGTCTTGTTTCTGGTCTGGAGTTGACATACTGCAGCAGACAATGCAGGGTTTTCTAGTTGACGATAGGCTGAGGGTGTTTGGAGATTCTCTTGAGGACTGAGAGAAGGAAGACTTGTTTGGGGCTTTGTGTGCTGGAGTCAGTAAAGAACATCCTGACAGCATCCGGGATGGTGGAAAACGACTTGAGTCACCCACAGGATTGCATCCTTCCCAGTGAGAACTGTCTGCCTTTCCCATTCCCAGAGCCCTTAAACAAACCTGTCACAGTGGGATGGTTCTCTCCTCTGCAAGGAATCCGGGAGTCTGCATGCTTTTGGGATGAGGCCTATTAACACATTTTACTGGTGGCTCAGATGGTAAAGTGTCTACCTACAATGTGGGAGACCTCGGTTCGATCCCTGAGTTGGGAAGATCTCTTGGAGAAGGAAATGGCACCCCACTCCAGTACTCTTGCCTGGAAAATCCTATGGACAGAGGAGCCTGATAGGCTACCATCCATGGGGTCACAAAGAGTCGGACACGACTGAGTGACTTCACTCACTTCACTCATACGCCTACTAGACCCTCTGTATATCCTATACTGTTTGGATGAGGCAGTTTTGTGCTATTAAAGTTTATTCTCTCCTGAAATGTTTACTTTTTAGGCTTACTGCATGTCACTGGACTGGAGAGGGCATTCTGTCCTGGTTTGAAATGTGTTGAGAATATGGGGTGTCATGGTGTATTGGTTAGCACTCTAGACTCAAATGTGTGGGGTAGTTCTGTGATGGTTTTTTTTTTTTTCTTGTTTGGTTTTCTGGGATGTTTGTGTGTGTGTGTGTGTGGTTTTTTTGTTGTTGTTACAATTGGAGGTTGTAACCCTTTCTCAAAGGGTGAGCCTATGTGTTAACAAAGTATGGATTATCACTGATGCCCCCATCTCTTGGTCTTGGGTTTTTTCTGAAGTAGGCAGTACTGAAAGGTAAGGCTCTCATCCGCATTGTTCTGGCCACAGTTTCTTTTAGCAGCTCCCCTAGAGAAATCCCAGGCTAGTTGTCCTAATCATGTGTGTTTCTCATTGCAGCTGTGGGGAAGGTCCCTTTGAATGACTTACCAGTTGCATCATCTTTTGCTCATTGAGGGGGGCAGGCAGGAACTTTTTAGACTTCCTGGTTTGTTGTATTTTGGAATCTTCTGATTTGGAAGATCGTTTTTTACAATTTGTTATGAATTAACTATTTCACTCACTGATAATGTTTCATGCTTCCTGTCTCTTTCACTGGAAGTCAGGCCCTATACAAGGCACTGGGGATATGACAATGAATGACAGCCCCTGACACACACACACACACACACACACACACACACACACACGCTATTATAAAACCATGAGTGTAGTGCTTTGAGAACAGAGGGGGAGTAGCTACTAGCAGCAGTTGGTGGGTGACTGGGAAGCCTTTGTAGTGGGATTGGTATTTGAGGTGAATCTTGAACGGAGGTAGGAGTTTGTTAGTCCGAAAATGGGGAAAGGTGTTCTGGGAAGGCAGCAGGGTGCGCGAAAGAGTAGACTCAGGAAGGCCTCTGTTTCCCCTGGGCAAGGTGCGAGGTGTTACAAAGTAGGAAGCTGGAAAGAGTGGGTAGTTGTTACGGCTAGAATGAAAAGTTGAGTCTGTTGTAAAAGGCTAAGGGATATAGTAGGTAGTAGGGGGTACTCAGTGTTTTTAAGGCAGAGGAATGACATAAGTATTCAGGGTTCTTTTTTGGTGGAGGAGAAGTATAACTTTGGTAGCAGAATGAAAGTTCATTTTTAGGGAAGTAAGGCTATAGCTAAAGTGGAGCTTTACCTGATGTACCTGATTTTATTTGTCTAAGATAAGAAGTAAAGAGAGCAGACATGTGAAATTCTTCTAAAAGAGGGTTTGATTTTAGGAACAAGCAGACTTAAGTTGAACTGTATTCTGAGTGGCGCTCCAGACTTCCCCTGCTACTCCAGCTGAGTCTGTCCCTGGGCTGTGCCATGCTCTGGGTTTGGGCTGGTGTTTCCTGGGACTGGTCAGATGATGTACCTCAGCAGGCCTGTAGCTGAGGCCAGCAGCCCCAGGTGTCTGTCAGAGATAAGAGGGAGAGAGGAGGCCCTAAAGAGAGGAGGCCCATTTAGGTCTGGGTAGGGCTTTGTTTCTTCGAAATTCTCTGGCTGCAGTACCTAGGGCTCCATCTTTTTTTTTTTTTTAAATTATTTATGTATATGTGACTGCATTGGGTCTTAGTTGTGGCAAGTGGGTTCATTGGTTGCTTGAGAGCTTGAGGGCTTCGTTGCCCTGAGGCATGTGGGATCTTAATTCCTTGACCTGGGATGGAACCCGTTTACCCTGTGTTGGAAGGTGGAGCCTTAACCCCTCAGCCACCAGAGAAGTCCCCCAGGGCTCCATCTTTACAGGACTCTACAGAGGGTTCTGGTGTGTTGACTTCTGACACTGTTGATCACATTCCTGCCTATTTCAAATACTTTCTTCTATTAACTTCAGTAAGGGCATGTCTTGGTTTTCCCTTACCTATCTGATTGCTGTTTGTCTGCTTTGGCTGGGTCTTTTCCTTCCTCTGACTCACGCTCAAGGTCTCCTAAGGGGAGAGGTAGTGTGCAGGAGGGAGAAGAACACAGGCTTTGGATCCAGGCTGGATTGGGTTAAAAAATCCATGTTTCTATATTTACCATGTAGGTGACTTTAAACAAACTCCTCACTTTCTCTGAGCTTCAATTTTCTCATCTGTAAAACAGGGATAATAATATCTCCCCCCCAAAATTATGAGGGCTAAATTAATGGCCTAGGTAAAGCTCCTAACACAAGGCTGGCATTTAAACACCCAAGGAACACAGCTGACATTATTATTAGGCAGCTCTTGGCCTTCTTTCCTTTCTCCAGCCAGTTCTTCTGGCTCTAGCTTTTCTTTTAAACTGCAAATTCCCGTATCTGTCTTCTACTACTTAAAAATCTCAATTGAAATTTTTTTTAAAAATTAAAAAATGTTAAAGACCATGTTAATTAAAATGTTAGACCAGTTAACATGAAATCTACCCTTGTAACAAATTTTTATTAACTGTATGACCATTTGTTGTACAGAAGATCTCTAGTACTTTCTCATCTTGCAGGACTGAAACTGTGTTCTGGTTGAATAGCAACGTCCCCTTTCCCTATTCCCCCAGCCTCTGGCAACCACCATTCTACTTTCTGCTTATTTAAGTTGACTACTTTGAAAACCTCATGTAAGTGGAATTGTGCAGTATATTTCCTCTTGTGACTGGCTCATTTCCTTTTGCATAGCATCCTTAAGGTTCATCCATATTTAGCATATGAAGCATTTACTTCTTTTTAAAGGCTGAATCAGTTCAGTCGCTCAGTCGTGTCCGACTCTCTGCAATCCCATGAATCGCAACACGCCAGGCCTCCCTGTTCATCACCATCTATCTCCCGGAGTTCACTCAGACTCACATCCATCCAGTCCGTGATGCCATCCAGCCATCTCATCCTCGGTCAT
Organism: Madoqua kirkii; assembly: GCA_006408675.1. Classification (NCBI taxonomy): domain Eukaryota; kingdom Metazoa; phylum Chordata; class Mammalia; order Artiodactyla; family Bovidae; genus Madoqua; species Madoqua kirkii. Next base: position 99,189 of record SJYC01132377.1, read on the forward strand.
CCCCTTCTCCTCCTGCCCCCAATCCCTCCCAGCATCAGAGTCTTTTCTAATGAGTCAACTCTTCGCATGAGGTGGCCAAAGTACTAAAGTTTCAGCTTTAGCATCATTCCTTCCAAAGAAATCCCAGGGTTGATCTCCTTCAGAATGGACTGGTTGGATCTCCTTGCAGTCCAACGGACTCTCAAGAGTCTTCTCCAGCACCACACTTCAAAAGCATCAATTCTTCGGTGCTCAGCCTTCTTCACAGTCCAACTCTCACATCCATACATGACCACAGGAAAAACCATAACCTTAGTCGGCAAAGTCATGTCTCTGCTTTTGAATATGCTGTCTAGGTTGGTCATAACTTTTCTTTCAAGGAGTAAGCGTCTTTTAATTTCATGGCTGCAGTCACCATCTGCAGTGATTTTGGAGCCCCCCAAAATAAAGTCTGACACTGTTTCCACTGTTTCCCCATCTATTTCCCATGGAGTGATGGGACCGGATGCCATGATCTTCGTTTTCTGAATGTTGAGCTTGAAGCCAACTTTTTCACTCTCCTCTTTCATTTTCATCAAGGGGCTTTTTAGTTCCTCTTCACTTTCTGCCATAAGGGTCTGCATCTCTGAGGTTGATATTTCTCCTGGCAATCTTGATTCCAGCTTGTGTTTCTTCCAGCCCAGCGTTTCTCATGATGTACTCTGCATATAAGTTAAATAAGCAGGGTGACAATATACAGCCTTGATGTACTCCTTTCCCTATTTGGAACCAGTCTGTTGTTCCGTGTCCAGTTCTAACTGTTGCTTCCTGACCTGCATACAGATTTCTCAAGAGGCAGATCAGGTGGGCTGGTATTCCCATCTCTTTCAGAATTTTCCACAGTTTATTGTGATCCACACAGTCAAAGGCTTCGGCATAGTCAGTGAAGCAGAAATAGATGTTTTTCTGGAACTCTCTATATTCCATTATGTGTATAAAAATCTTTGTTTTAATCTCTCTTTCCAGCTGCATACAGGACATCCACAGTTGGATATTGCCTCAAACTGAGTATTTTCAAAACCAAGCTTAGACTTGGCAGCTCCCCTTCTTCCTGTGTTTTTGATGACTGTGCTCACATTCTCCAGTCTTCAAGACCAGAAACCCTGGAGACATCTTTGACTCTTCTCTCTTCATCAACACCCATTTTCAGTCTGTCATCGAGTTCTTTTGTTTCTTCAGAACTTCTCCTAAATTTCCCCTTTCCTCCCCATTCCCTCTGCTAAGACTCTAGTCCAGTCACTCGTCACCTCTCGCCTGAATTATGGGACAGCCTCGGATTCTGTCTCCTGTGTCCTGTCTCTGCCTTCCAGTTATCACTGCCAGCTACTACTTCTAGTGTTTTCTGTTACCCAAAGTAAGAAAGACCTTTTATGCTCTGACCCCCTTCCTCCGTATCTCGGCTTATCTCTCGCGATTTCCTGGGACACTCCCAGACAGATACCCCTCCTCATCGTGCCCAAAGTGCTTTGTCTGTCGTCTCCTCTTGTCCTTCCTGTGCAGCGCTCTTTACCTGGAGTGCCCTGCTCTTTGTACTTCACTGAAATCCATCCATTTCTTCAGCCTCACTGCAGATCTTCCTTTTGCATGAAGATGTCTGTGATTATCAGTCCATGCTGATGTGCCACTTTCCCACACTCTAGTTTTGCTTGCATGTTGAAACTAGGCTTTTTGAGGGGACTGTTTTATAGACATTGCATTTTCATATCTCTCATCCTACCTCATTACTGAGCACTTACGAGGCACGGTGACCAAAACGAATCCTCCTTTTAGCTGACAAACGTGTGAGCGCCTGCCATGTGTGCTGGGCTCAGGCCCTGGGATTCAGCACTAAACCACGCCCTGAGAAGACTAGTTATGCTGTATGTAAACAGACAGATACTGGTCAGTCCACTGAATTTGAGGAAACCAGGTTGGACTCTTAAGTGAGGACAAATGAAAAGGGAGACTTCGAAAACAAGGCATAAATGAAACAGTTAGTGTAAGAAAAAGGCATTTAATGGATTCATCAAGCAAATAGTTTACTGAGTATCCACTGATATGCATTTATTCAAGATATTTAAGGATATACCAGAGGACACGACCAAGTCCCTTTCTGGGTGAAGCTTATATCCTAACATTTAGAGGTATTTATTTTAAAATGAAAAGCACTTGATATTGGGTGAAGCCCATCTATACAAGATCAGCACTGAAGGAGTTAATATGCTTGTAGGGCTCTAGGCTTTGTTGAAACAGATGGTTGCTTTGCCCTAGGGAGCTTTTTTTTCCTGAGGGGGATTAGAGGACGGGGCTGAGGAGGGCCTGAGACCTCTCTCCCTCACCCTGTAGCACACACACCTGCTGTTCTGGTGCCTGGTGAGCTGTGTAACTTGCCCCTCACTGGGGTAGGCACTTACTCGCAGGCTCGTGATTGTGACTTTAGGCCTGGCTGTGTGCTCCTGGCATTCCTATATTCCTTTCCTGATTTTCATTTATCATCTAATATCAGTGAAGTCCCATTTTAACAGATGTTGGACTTGGCTGTGCTCCTTTCTGAGCCATGTTTACTTTTACAAAAGTATAATCCTGGTCTTTTTTTTTTTTTAATCTAGTTTTTTTTATTGTGGCAAAATACACATGACATAAAAATTTACCATTGTAGTAGTTTTGAAGTGTACAGTTGCTCGACATTAAATACATATTCAATGTTGAGCAGCCATCGTGACTGTCTAGTTCCGGAACTGTTTCATGACCCAAGTGGAGACCAAGGGACCCATGAGGCAGTGACTCCCTCCCCCTCCCCCAACCCTGACAGCCACTCATCGGCTTGCTCACTTACCTGTTCTTGATATTTCATGTAAGTGGAGTCACATGACACGTGGCCATTTGTATTCAGCCGCTTTTAGTTGTTATATATAGATCCATGCCTTTTTCATGTAACATTATAAGGGTGTTTTTTATACTATTTCCTTATAGTCATTATAATTTTATGTTATAGTGTTGATCGTGGTTTCACTTAGCCGTCGTGTTAAATGTTGAATGTATGGATTGTTTCCTAGTTGTCGCTGTTAGCAGAACTGCCGCGATGGCTGTCTCCCGGACTGGGCTCTGCTGTCTCCCAGAGGACTCTGTGTGTCGCACACCAGCTGCAGATCAACCGCTGTCCTCAGCCAGGATAGTGCAGCCTGTTACCCAGCTCTGAGAGAGAACAGTCAAGAAATGATTTTTATACAGAAGGCAGCATTTATACTTCGTCATAGAAGAGCTTGTTCACCAGGGAATGGCAGAAAAAAGAGTTTTTTCCCTACTGTCTAGAAGTCTTCTCTACTCCCTCCACCCCACTGGGTGTAGGATGGGACTGAGGGTGGCAGTTGAAGGCGAAATGTTTTATTCATTTGTTCATTCAGCAAATGTTTGAGAACTTCCTGTATGCCAGACATTTGAAACTTGCCAGTGGTTTGAGCCGGGCCAAGCAGTGCTTTTTATTCGATTGGCCTTTGGTCCTGCTTGGGGTTAGGACCCAGGACCTGATTGCAGGGCAGTCAGGATTCAGAGTCCGGAGCCTCACAGGGCCTCATCGCCTCTTGGTTTAGCACCTTAAGGTTTGGTATCATTATAGAGAATAATCACGTTGATTTGGGCTGCTCACTCCCAGGAATTGCACAGCCAGGCTGAGACTCCTCATACACGGCTGCTGCTGCTGCTGCTGCTGTCGCCTCAGTCATGTCCGACTCTGTGCGACCCCACAGATGGCGGCCCACCAGGCTCCTCCGTCCATGGGATTTTCCAGGTGAGAGTACCGGAGTGGAGTGCCGTTGGCTTCTCCGCGTACACGGCTAGGCTACTCTTGTTCCCCACTATGACAGAGGTCTGGCCAGGAGGAGGTGAGCCATCAGGCCTGTGGCTTCCCAGTGGTTTTGTTCACAATGTCCTGGCAAAGCAGCAAAAGAAAGGTGCTCTTGTCTGGATCTCAAGGGTTCAAGCTCTTTGTTCCATTGAAATTAGCATGTCCACACAAAGCCGTAGGAGTGGAGAGTCACAGATTCCGAGGTTAGCCCAGGTAGCTCTGGGGTTAGTGCTCCTGGGACCTTCTTGTCTTCTGGTAGACTGTCCCGCCTCCCTTTTATTTCCTTACCGACTCATTTTATAAAATAGTCTTAATTTCTGCTTACCCTGATGGGCAAATGTCTACCACTTACGCCATTTAGGGCCACACTCTATCTTTAAAATCCAGTGTAAGTGGAGAAAGCACTAACTGCCAGATCTTGACAGTTATACTTAAGAAAGTGCTAAAACTCTTGAGTTGCTGACTTGGGGTAAGTCTTGCAGAGGCTGGTGAGAGCACCCTGAATTAGGCCTAATCGCTGCCCCTTCCACCTGCCATGGGTTCCTTTTCTTTAAATGTCAGACTTGATCTGTTATGGGTCTGTATCTGCATTTTCCCTAGCGCTCTTTTAAAACTGTTGAACACTTCCTCAGGTGGAGGTGAAAGGAGTTAGACCCTCAGGAACAGAGACTCTCCTCTCTCTCTCCCTAGACTGTAGAGTTAACGAAATTCGCCTAGAGCTGCTGAGGGGCCACTGTGTTTGTGTTTCAGTGGGCTGCCCTTACTGAGTGGGCCACAAAAGCCCAAAGCACAGGCCATCCCCACAAGCCTAACATTTTCATATTTCTTTCTCTGCCAAAGAATCTTTGGTTAGGGTTAAGAATAACCAGTCTGTCTTTGGAAATACCAAGGCCTTTTGTTTGCCAGGAGAAAGGGCTTTTGATTAAGGCCGTCTTCTCATTTTTTTTTCCCCTTAAGCTGCTGTGAGAAGACTTTAGAGCCTCTGAAGGTGCTGTGCTTGGGGGAAGGAAAGATAGCTGCATGAAGCCAGGAGAGATGTAATCATGCTTTGGCACCCATTTGTGCAGAGATAAAAATAAATAATTAATAAAATCAGTCCAATTTTGGTGACTGCTTTTACCAGCTTTTCTTTCTTCCTGTCTTTTTTTTTTTTTTTTTTTTTGAAATCCATATAAAACTACTGTTCCCCAAGGAACTACCATACAGATGAGCTTGAATCCCACTGTGTGACCGTGGGCAAGTCCCTTAACCTTTCTCTTCTAGGTGGCAGTTTCTCAGCCATAAACTGAGGATGATAATAGTGCTCCTTTCATAGAGTTGTAATGAAGATTGAATGAAGTAATGTGTAGAAAGTACTTAAAACAGTACTTGGTACATAGTAGTGCTCAGTAAATATCGACTATCTCAGTAAATACTATTACTCCTATTTGTAGTAAATGCTGCGTATAGCTTTATTCTCCTGATTCCATTTGTGGCTTGCTAGAGCTGTCAGAGTCAGATCTTTGTCTTTTCACAGTGAGAAGGAAGCAAAGATTCCCGTTGGGCTTGATCTTTTTATCAGAGGCGAAGGGAAAGATTATTCTCTGGACACATCTTGCAGGCTTGGTGCCTTCTTAATTAAATGTCAGTAAGGGGATCCATCTCCTAGGAGGAACGTACTATTCTTTGGAAAAACAGTTATCTGTGGGGTGGGAGTGGATCATGACTATAGCAAGCCATTACTTCTTTGGTCTTGGAGGATGGTGAGGTTTCTTGTGCCCCAGGAGAGCCTGAACACAGCTATAGAGGAGGGCCTTCTGGTCCTTCGAACATACAGCAGTGGGAGAAGCAGGAGGTGTGTCAGGAGCGAGGGGGCCATCCCCAGGGCTGGTGCCAGTGACTGTAGACCAGGTCTGGGAGTGTCATTAATGGAGGCGCCAGGCTAGTAGTGCCTGGCCACCGCAGTTCCCGAGCCATAGGAAAGAGACGCAGTGAATGACTCACCCTAAGCCTCTGAGCTGTTTTATAAGCTGCCGCCTCCTTTCCCAGATTAGTGGAGTGGCTAAGGAAGGGACACAGAAATTTAAGTTTGTTGTCTCTTTCTTGCCCATGCTGCAGTTTTAAGAAGGATTTGCATGTGTGGCACCCTGCCCGCCACGCGCCGCCCCCCACCCCCGCCCTGGTACCTTAAGGTGAAGCTTCATCTTACCTCTTGTAGGAAGTTAGTTTCTAAAGTTAGCACATAAAGTGAAAATCTCAAATAATCAAAATTATCCTTGAAAAATATCTCAAATGGTCCACAAATGCAAGTGTATAATAAACCTGGTTTTGTGTATACTCCAGGACAGAGTTGGACACCATATGAAGTGTTCAGTCTGTAATTAGGGGTCAATTTAAGTGAAAGGTAGCTGTGCTTAAGCACTAGAATCGTATTCAGGATTCCAGGTGCTCACAGTGTGTTTGAGGTGCACTGGAGCCCAGACTGTTGATGTCTCAGGTGCATGTCCTATCGCCTCATGTCCACCTTGTGCATAACTTCACCTTGGTATGAGACCTCATCAAGTAGAATTGTGGGTAAACCTCTGCACATGTTTAAATTCTCTCTCTCTCCTCAGGTTTCTGTAGTTCAGTGCAGGTGTGTCGAGATTCTCTGGTATCCTTCTTTTGTGCATTCTGTTTTTCTTGTTTACTTTTTAAATCGTTATTTTTTTTTCCTTCTAAACATGTTTTATAACCCTCTGCAGTCTTCTTTTATCCAAAATACTTACCTGTGTGTTTGTTTATTGCATTCTTAATTATTTTCAGTGTTCAAGATTCTTTAAAGGGGGTTGCAGGAAAAAGCAAGTGTGCAGGGAAGGCCTTAAACAATCTTCATTTAATTCTGTAACTATAGCTTCCACTTTCCTCCTCTCTGGTCCTCTGCTAACTTACAATTCTTACCCCTTGCACATAAGACCCTTTCTTTCCTTCATTTTCTTCTCCCTTTACATCATTCTTCAGTAGAAAATTTCTGCTTATGCTAGGCCAGTTAGAAACAAGTTCTTGTTATACCTACTATACATCACTGGTTTAGCTCTAGATGGTTAGTTGGTTCATGGATTAACCCCAGATTCATAGTGTCATTAAGAGATGGCTGGAGAATGGAGCCCACCCAGAGAAGTCAAAGGACACTTTTCCCAGGTCACACAGCTGCTTATGGACAAGCTAAAACTGTGACCCTGGTTCCTGACTTGGAGCTGAATTCCTTTTCTCCTAATCACATTACTTGCCTTTGAAGCCTTGGTTGGGAGCAGTCCTTTGTAACATTTTCTATTTTCTTCCAGCCTTTGGGGAATTGTGACTTCTTTTGTTTAATTTTATTTTAGTTCTTTTCCTTAACAAAGATGCTAGACCATATGAATTTCAAGAGGGTTAAATTTAGTTCTTTGTTAAAGATATATTTGAGAATTATGTGGTGTCTCTTGATAAAAGCTGAGAACTGCGTCACGACCTCCAGGACTTGTAATCACTGTCCTAGGCACAGAGGTTTGAGACAAGGGAGACTGGTGACCACAGTTCTAGGTGGGTGAGGGTTTGTGTAGGGAATCAGCTGACACACTGAGGGTAGTCAGGGTCAACAAACATGTGTTGAATTTCACTCTTTGCAAGGTACTAGGGCTAGGTGTTGCAAGAATACACAGCCCTACTTTTCACAGAGTTCAACTTGAGGAAAGAACGTTGTATGTGTATTTAGAGTGATACCATGGAGAGGCTGTAATTTCTTTTGTCCTGATTTGGTCACAGAACTAAAGGAGATGGAGCTGTTGTTCACTGGGACCTTGAAAAAAATCCCTCAATACAGGGTACTGAATGCTAGTTTAGCCCTCAAATAGGGCAAGTGGGGTTTCCCAGAGTCCCAAGGTCCAGTTGTATTTTCTCAGTAAAAAGGACAGGTGGGGGGGAATGGAGTTCTTTTATTCTTTTCTCCTGTTTCTGCTGGTAAGCATTAAGCTAGATACTTTCTAATTGTTTTTTTAAATGCTGTTTCTTTTGAGCAGTAGGGAGAGTGTATCAGAAAAAAATAACTAAGGAAAATCATGAGGCTGCATGTAAATCAAGCAATTCCTCAGGCCTGGGGAGCTTCTGACTGGAAGGAGCATACAGGTGTTCTGAGCTTGGCAGCCCTGCTCCAACCCGTGCTGCTCGAGTCCTTCAGCTTTTGTTGGTTTAAAACATCACATTATAACAAAGTTCAAAGCTGTTGTCCTTGCTTTCTCAATCCCGAGGAAGGAAAATGGGTTATTTTCAGCCATATATGTTTCTTTTGTCTCAGAAAAAGTGTAAAAGCAAACAAACAAACAAGAAACAAAAAATGAACAGCTAAACCTTCCAATTAAACAGACTTCAGCAGCCACGATTGACTTGTGGCGCTTTTGTTTATGGACCACCTAACAGGCTTTCTCATACAGGAGTTTTCGGGATTGATAGCTAATGACAGATAACTGAGCCAGGTCCCGGCTGTCATCATTTTGCAGTTGGAGAAGTGAACGTCAGAGAGGGCCTCAGGAATCACTCCACGTGACACTTGTCACATTTCCATTGCTCACCAAGGGGTACATTGGTGGTGGCGGGAGTGTTTGTGTGTGCGGAAGAGAACGGCAGGTCTGCATGCCCCCATGGGCATGGGTAGCGCAGCTTTCTCTCAGAGTCTGCTCCACGAGGTTGCTTTGTGGCCCCTCTCAGTTCTGCTCTCCGCACTGTTTACTTTGCTGTCTCTCCCGGCAGCTGTGTGAGTGGCAGAGCCACAGCCTGCTGAAGTACCCTTAGGCTGTTCCCAGTGACCCTCAAGTCTTCAGAAGCATTTGAGTGGGAATAATGCTGAAGTCCTGTAGCTATTTGGCTCAAAAGAAAAGCTGCACTGCCATGGTGATAAAGCTCCCAATTGAATAAGGAAAATGGCAATTTCCAAGAACCTGGGTGGTAGTTGTCTTAGTCAAGTTGAGAAATGGGATCACCGAGAAGGGGATTTCCGCAGCATCGAGGCTGTCAGGGAAACAGTTATTCCCCTCTGCCTCCTGTTTACAAATTCCAGGAAGGGAGCACGAGGCTTCGGCTTGCATCTCCACACCCAGTACGGCAGGCAATCTGCAGGGTCTGTCAGCGTTCTTCGTGACGATTATGCTGTAGTCCTTCCTATTAAAGATTTCCTAAAGAAATAGAGAAATACACTGTAGTCTACAAGCCTCTGTTCCTGGGGAAGTTGACAGGGATTTCACTTAGCTTTGTGTCCTGTCAGACTCCTTGACGGAGGTCGTAAGAACATTTCTCCCTTTTCCCCTCTCTTTCATTCACTCTAATAGGACAAAGAGTTGCTGGATTCAACAACATTCTTTCCCAAATGATTCTTAAGGCAGGAGGGTCACTCAGATTTATTTTTAAACTCACAACCTCAGGCTGAGGGAAAGCAGTTGTCCTTCCTGAATTCCCCTGGAGGCTTTCAGCTGCCCAGACACCCCACGTCTTTATGGGGCACATTCTAGCGGTCTTAAAGCCCTGGCTCGCAGAGTAAAATCTGGTCTGGCGTCTCACTCGTGGAATCCCTTCGTGAGCCATGGCATGAATTAGGTGTCAGATTGGAAAGCAGGAGGAGCAGGTGGCCTGTGAGCTTAATATAATGCTTCCGGCTTGGTGACGTGGTTTCAGACTTGTGCTTATTGGAAGTTTCCTTCCGCTTTCTTGTCAGCTTTAACCATCTCTTGATGGTCTTTAGTACCCTTCTGGGATTTTTCTAGGAGCGTGCTGGAGACTGTCAGAATATAAGGAGTTAAACCACAGTGAACTTGTGGAGAATAATTAAACAGTGATTAAGTGATGTTTTAACTCCTGTTTACAGGGGAGAAATGGAAATCATCAGGAAAAAAGTTTGGCCGGGGTCATCTTTGTGGGCCAGAGCCGCCTGCCCTTACTCAGTTTCATTTTTAGCGGTGAGGTGAACTCACGTACCCTTCTCTACCGATGTCCGTCTCCGTCTTTGGTTGTACTGCTCCTTCTTCCCTTTCCTGTTTCCCCCTCCTCTTCTCTCTCTCCCCTCTTCACCTCTGCCTGCTTCTCTTCCTCCCCCACGTTTCTTCAGTTGGTCTGGGAAAACCAGTTCCACTCAGAACGGTTGGAGCGGGACTCAGGTTCCCTTCTGTGTTTTCTGTTCCTTGAAGGCCGTGAGACAAGCAGAGAGATAGGAGATTTGGGATATTTGGAAGGCCACTGGACTAGTGGGGAAAGTACCAGATAAAGATTTGGAGATCCCAGCTCTCCTGGGATCCTACCTGTGTAACCCTGGACAAGATACTGAATCTTTGCAAGTCTCTCAGCTTCCTCCTTTATAAAATGGGGATGTGATTCCTATCTGAAAGAGTAGGGATTAGAGAGGATTAGAGGTGTGTATATAAAGAGCCTTGCTTGCCACCCACAGTAGGTATTTGATTGTGTTTGAAAGTTGGAGCTTTGCTGTATGATGGAATAGGTAAGAGCTGACGGTAGGGTTTAGATTGCCTTCGGTTAGCTTTTGCCTGTTTAACTACATGTTAATTGTATAGTTTATATAATATGAAGTTATGTTATTCTTTGCCTTCATTCTTATCTAGTAAATGTAGTAGCAACCCAAAGGAGAGTTAGGAGCCCTCTTCCCTCCAGTCTTCATCACCTACCATTCCTCAGCCATTCCAGATAAACAAATTTAAGTGAAAAGAGTATATATAAATGTAGAATTAAGGCTTTACAATTATTTATTTATTTTAATTGGAGGCTAATTACTGTACAATATTGTAGCGGTTTTTGCCGTACACTGACATGAATCAGCCACGGGTGTGCATGTGTCCTGGGTCCTGCACCCCTCCCAACTCCCTCCCCATCGCATCCCTCAGGGTTGTCCCAGTGCACCAGCTTTGAGAGCCCTGTTTCATACATCGAACTTGGACTGGCGATCTGTTTCACATATGGTAGTATATATGTCTCAGTGCTATTCTCTCAAATCATCCCACCCTCACCTTCACCCATGGAGTCCAAGAGTCTGTTGTTTATATCTGTGTCTCTTTTGCTGTCTCACATATAGGGTCATCGTTAACATCTTTCTAAATTGCGTATATATGTGTTAATATACTATACTGGTATTTTTCTTTCTGACTTACTTCAGTCTATATAATAGGCTCCAGTTTCTTCCACCTCAATAGAACTGATTCAAATGCATTCTTTTTAACAGCTGAAGAATATTCCATTGTGTATGACAAAGCTACAGTCATCAGGACAGTATGATACTGGCACAAAGACAGAAATATAGATCATTGCAACAAAACAGAAAACCCAGAGATAAATGCAGGCACCTATGAACACCTTATCTTTGACAAAGGAGGCAAGAATATACAATGGAGAAAAGACAATCTCTTTAACAAGTGGTGCTGGGAAAACTGGCCAACCACCTGTAAAAGAATGAAACTAGAACACTTTCTAACACCATACACAAAAATAAACTCAAAATGATTAAAGATCTAAATGTAAGACCAGAAACCATAAAACTCCTAGAGGAAAACATAGGCAAAACACTCTCTGACATAAATCACAGCAGGATCCTCTATGACCCACCTCCCAAAGTAACGGAGATAAAAGCAAAAATAAACAAAGGGACCTAATTAAGCTTAAAAGCTTTTGTACAATGAAGAAAACTATAAGCAAAGTGAAAAGACAGCCCTCAGAATGGGAGAAAATAATAGCAAATGAAGCAACTGCCAAAAAATTAATCTCAAAAATATACAAGCAGCTCATGCAGCTCGATACCAGAAAAATAAACAAGCCAATCAAAAAATGGGCCAAAGAACTAAACAGACATTTCTTCATAGAATTAAGACTGTGATTGATTCTCTTCTTCAATTAGATTGCTACATTCAAGTCCATTTTATATGTAATTTCTGAATTCCTACTCTTCATACCGATGCAGCTATTTATTTCTCTCAGGAACAATTCAGTTACATAGAAGATGTAAGTTAATTTCTGAACACTTTTTATATTGTCATATTTGAGGCATTTGTGTTAGAGAAATAGATCATGGTTATTCCATTCTTTTTCTTTTACTGAAGTGGAATGAGCCAAGGCCAGTGGGACTTGGCATAGCACAGGGCCTTTGCTATTCCTTTCAGCCCTTATTATGCTTGGCTGTGTCTCTAGGTCTTAGGACAGGCTGCTCAGCTGTTTTGGAAACTTGCATAATGCATTGCTTTGCAGTATGAAAGATATGCTGTGGCTTTGTAATCCTCATCTTTTGGTATATCACTTCTTTGGGGGAGGAATCTTCAAAAATCAAGTGTCTCTAGAGTGCTTAGTATTTGAAGAACATAAGGAAGTTTGAGTACTTTTGTCTCAAAGTATCACAAGACATCAGCTCAGATTGCCTTTTTTTTATATATTCATGAATTGGAAGACAATATTGTTAAGATGGCAATACTCCCCAAATTGGTCTGCAGATTCCATTCAGTCCCTACTAAAACCTCTGTTGGCTTTTTTCTTTTTTTTTTAATAAAAGCAAAAATAAACAAAGGGACCTAATTAAGCTTAAAAGCTTTTGTACAATGAAGAAAACTATAAGCAAAGTGAAAAGACAGCCCTCAGAATGGGAGAAAATAATAGCAAATGAAGCAACTGCCAAAAAATTAATCTCAAAAATATACAAGCAGCTCATGCAGCTCGATACCAGAAAAATAAACAAGCCAATCAAAAAATGGGCCAAAGAACTAAACAGACATTTCTTCATAGAATTAAGACTGTGATTGATTCTCTTCTTCAATTAGATTGCTACATTCAAGTCCATTTTATATGTAATTTCTGAATTCCTACTCTTCATACCGATGCAGCTATTTATTTCTCTCAGGAACAATTCATTTACATAGAAGATGTAAGTTAATTTCTGAACACTTTTTATATTGTCATATTTGAGGCATTTGTGTTAGAGAAATAGATCATGGTTATTCCATTCTTTTTCTTTTACTGAAGTGGAATGAGCCAAGGCCAGTGGGACTTGGCATAGCACAGGGCCTTTGCTATTCCTTTCAGCCCTTATTATGCTTGGCTGTGTCTCTAGGTCTTAGGACAGGCTGCTCAGCTGTTTTGGAAACTTGCATAATGCATTGCTTTGCAGTATGAAAGATATGCTGTGGCTTTGTAATCCTCATCTTTTGGTATATCACTTCTTTGGGGGAGGAATCTTCAAAAATCAAGTGTCTCTAGAGTGCTTAGTATTTGAAGAACATAAGGAAGTTTGAGTACTTTTGTCTCAAAGTATCACAAGACATCAGCTCAGATTGCCTTTTTTTTATATATTCATGAATTGGAAGACAATATTGTTAAGATGGCAATACTCCCCAAATTGGTCTGCAGATTCCATTCAGTCCCTACTAAAACCTCTGTTGGCTTTTTTCTTTTTTTTTTCACAAATTGACAAGCTGATCTTAAAATTAATAAAGAAATGCAAGGGACCCATGATAGCCAAAATAATCTTCAAAAAAAGAAGAGGAAATTGGAGCACTCACATTTCCCAATTTGAAAACTTTACTACAAAACTATAGTAATGAAGACAGTGTGGTAATGGTATAAGAATAGAGATATAAACAGTGCAATAGAATGAGAATCCAAAAATAAACCACTGTATTTATGGTCAATTTTTGACAAGGGTGCCAAGAAAATTCAATGTGGAAAGAATTCCCTTTTCAGCAAATTATAGTGGGACAACTGGATATCCATATGCAAAAGAATGAAATTGGACTCCTACCTTGGATGATGTACAGAAGTTAACTTGAAATGGCTCGTAGACCTATGTGTAAGAGCTAAAACTATAAAACTATTAGAAGAAAACTTAGGAATAAATCATTGTGACCTTGAAATAAGCAATGATTTCTTGATTATGACACTAAAAGCACAAGCAACAAAAGAAAAATGTAGATAAATTAGATCTGATCAAATTAAGAACTTCTGTGCTTCAGAGAACACTGGTAGGAAAAAAGGTGCCCCACAGAATGGGAAAAGATATTTGTGAACCATACATCTAACAAGGCAGGGGTTTCCAACCTCTGGGATGTAGCGCCTGATGATTTGAGATGTAGCTGATGTAATAATAATAGGGATTAAGTGCACAATAAATGTAGTGCACATGAATCATCCCCACAAAAGCCCGCTCAATCTGTGAAAAAATTATCTTCCGTGAAAATGGTCCCTGGTGCCAGAAAGGTTGGGGACTGCTGTAATAAGGGACTTGTATCTAAAATATGCAAAGTCCTCTTAATTAACAGTAAAAAGACAATTTAATCACAAATGGGCAAAAGATTTGAATAGATGTTTCTCCAAAGAAGGAACATAAATGTCCAAAAATAAGCAAATAAAAAGATACTCAGCATCATTAGGGAAATGCAAATCAAAGCTGCAATGAGATATCATTCCATACCCACTAGAATGGTTACTATAATCAAAAAAGAAAGCAAGATGTGGAGTAATTGGAACCCTCATACATTGCTGGGTGGGAACATCAAATGGTGCAGCTGATTTGGAAAACAATTTGATGGTTCCTCAAGAAGTTAGAGTTACCAAATGGTCCAGCATTTCCACTAAGTATAAATCCAAGAGAAATGAAAGTGTGTATCCAGCAAGATGTGTTTAAAAATGCTTATAGCAGCATTATTCTTAATAGCTAAAAAGTGGAAACAACTCAGATACCTACCAACTGATGAATGGATAAGCAAAAGCAGTATATTCATACAATGGAATATTATTCATCAATAAAAAGGAATGAAATAATAATCGGTGCTAACATGAATCACACTTGAAAATATTAATATACAGAGAGGAAGGAGCCAGCTTGAAAATATTCTAGGTGAAAGAAGCCTGCCACAAAACACCACATGTGTATGATTTGATTATACAGGATAGGCCGATGCCTAGAGGCAGCAGTAGATTAGTGGTGGCAGGGTTAGGGAAGGGTCGAATGGGAAGTGACTGCTGGTGGGTATAGAGTTTCTTTTGGGGGGTAATGAAATGTCCTAAAATTACATGGTGGTGATGGTTGCACAGCTCTGTGAATATACTTGCATTAAATTATATACTTTAAAAAGTATGTGTATGGTATGTGTATGAAATTCAATAAGCTGTTATCCCAAACATTTCAGGTGATTTGTATGTCTGAATAGTATTTTGTCAGTTTCAACTTGGCCCCTGTTCCTGCCATCTTGAATCTTGAAGTTAGAGCATCACTCTTGAGCACTGGGCAGGTGACTGTTGCCTCAAAACCTTTCTCATCTTTCTTACCTTCACTTCAGTTCAGTTGCTCAGTTGTGTCTGACTCTTTGCGACCACATGAATTGCACCACGCCAGGCCTCCCTGTCCATCACCAACTCCCAGAGTTCACTCAGACTCACGTCCATCGAGTCGGTGATGCCATCCAGCCATCTCATCCTCCATCATCCCCTTCTCCTCCTGCCCCCAGTTCCTCCCAGCATTAGAGTTTTTTCCAATGAGTCAACTCTTTGCATGAGGTAGTCAGAGTGCTGGAGTTTCAGCTTTAGCATCATTCCTTCCAAAGAAATCCCAGGGCTGATCTCCTTTAGAATGGACTGGTTGGATCTCCTTGCAGTCCAAGGGACTCTCAAGACTCTTCTCCAGCACCACAGTTCAAAACCATCAATTCTCCAGCGCTCAGCTTTCTTCACAGTCCAACTCTCACATCCATACATGACCACTGGAAAAACCATAGCCTTGACTAGACAGACCTTTGTTGGCAAAGTCATGTCTCTGCTCTTGAATATGCTGTCTAGGTTGGTCATAACTTTGCTTCCAAGGAGTAAGCGTCTTTTAATTTCATGACTGCAGTCACTATCTGCAGTGATTTTGGAGCCCTCCAAAATAAAGTCTGACATTGTTTCCACTGTTTCCCCATCTATTTCCCATGAAGTGATGGGACCGGATGCCATGATCTTCGTTTTCTAAATGTTGAGCTTTAAGCCAACTTTTTCACTCTCCTCTTTCACTTTCATCAAGGGGCTTTTTAGTTCCTCTTCACTTTCTGCCATAAGGGTGGTGTCATCTGCATATCTGAGATTATTGATATTTCTCCCGGCAATCTTGATTCCAGCTTGTGCTTCCTCCAGCCCAGTGTTTCTCATGATGTACTCTGCATAGAAGTTACATAAGCAGGGTGACAATATACAGCCTTGACGTACTCCTTTCCCTATTTGGAACCAGTCTGTTGTTCCATGTCCAGTTCTAACTGTTGCTTCCTGACCTGCATACAGGTTTCTCAAGAGGCAGGTAGTCTGGTATTCCCATCTCTTTGAGAATTTTCCACAGTTTATTGTGATCCACAGTCAAAGCCTTTGGCGTAGTCAATAAAGCAGAAATAATATTTTTCTGTAACTCTCTTGCTCTTTCAGTGATCCAATGGATGTTGGCAATTTGATCTCTGGTTTCTCTGCCTTTTCTAAAATCAGCTTGAACATCTAGAAGTTCATGGTTCACGTATTGCTGAAGCCTGGCTTGGAGAATTTTGAGCATTACTTTACTAGCGTGTGAGATGAGAGCAATTGTACAGTAGTTTGAGCATTCTTTGGCATTGCCTTTCTTACCTTGGATTAGAAATTTAGGTTTGCAGTTAACTTCTTGAAGGAGAAGAGCTGATGGCACTTTGTATCAGGAACCAAACCTTTTAAAGTGAACGTTCTGAGGTTGAGACCTTTCCAAATTTTAAATGTGACTGTCTGTGCCCTACCCTCATTTTTCTTTACCCTCTCAACTGTGTGTCCCACTGGGAATAGTTTATGTTTTGACCCTGCAGGATCCCAGATCCCATTCCCGGCTCTTCTAAGAACCTCCCTTCTTTTCATTTCTTATCTTTTTCATCCAGGCTGTTCTTGCTCTGAGGCTTTCTTTCCTTGGAGGTAGGGAGTAGCTGGAGGAGCCTCTGGGTGGCGCCCTGTGTCCAGAAGGTGGACAAAGGAGAAGGACTCGCCTCAAAGACTCTTAGGCCTGTGTTGGCAGGAAGAGATGACTCATTTTTCATCAGAGGAATTTCAAAGAAAATATAATGACAGGATGATGTCAGAGGAGCAGGTGGAGACAGGAACCTTGATTGAGGTGCTGGAGGGTGGTGTTGGATTGTACGGTTGCCAGGGTAGGCAGAATGATTGACTGGCACAGATCATGAGAATCGTCACCTGTTTTTCAGTTCCTTTCTCAAGAGCCCTGGTGTGGGCAGAGCCTTCAGAGCATGTGGTCAAGTCCGTGCCTGTCTTGGGTGTACTGTTTTTGTATCTGGGTGAGACACTTCATCCCATCCCAGTTATGGACATACTTCACATGTAGTGTGGTGTGCATCAGCTCCGTGACTCGCAGGGCCTGTGTCTAAGAACTGAAAATCACATGCTCATAGTGGCTTGAGGGGTGTCATTTCCCCTGATATATTAGATACGGGAACTTGCCTAGATAGCAGAAGCTCAGATCTCAGGGTGGGTGTGTACTAAGTCGCTTCAGTCGTGTCCGACTCTTTGTGACCCTATGGACTTTAGCCCGCCGGGCTCCTCTGTCCCTGGGATTTTTTTTTTTTTTCCAGGCAAGAATACCAGAGTGGTTTGCTATAACTCAAGGGATCTTCGTGACCCAGGGATCAAACCGCATCTCTTATGTCTTTTGCATTGGCAGGCAGATTCTTTACCACTAGTGCCACCTGGGAAGCCCCTCAGATCTTAGGAACTGAAATGCTGAAAATGCTGAAAATGCTCTGGTTCCGTCCAGTGTTTTGGCAAGAGCTGCATCTTTATTCTAATCTTAGTGGTTTTTTTCTTTTCTTTGAGTTGAGTGCCCTCCTTGGTGTGTATGGATGAGGCTGATAAGTGGGGGGAATTTACAGTCAGGAGGAAGGATAGATAAGTCTTCTAATCTTTTCATTTTGTAAAGCACTCCAGTTGGTTAGATGTTTAGGCTCCTATTGATATTGAGACTGTAAGGCGTGCTCCTAGTCATCACTGTGTTTTAGCAGCTACCAGAGTCTGTGTGATTGTGAGGTTGGATGCTAAATCAGTAGTTTACAAAAGGGTAAAAGAAAGGATATTTAGTGCTAGTACTCAAGGAATGGGATTCCCCGGTGGCTCAGTGGTAAAGAATCTGCCTGTCAATGCAGGAGATGTGGGTTTGATCCCTGGGTCAGGTAGACCCCTGGAGAAGGAAATGGCAACTCACTCCAGTAGCCTTCCTTGGAAAAAATCCCAGGGAAAGAGGAGCCTGGCGATTTACAGTCCATGGAGTTGCAAGAGTTGGACCCGACTTAGCAGCTAAACAACAGCTCAAGGAATACTTGAGGAGAGATACCTTAGCAATATCAATTGTTGCTTTTGTGTTTTATGCATCGTTCCTCTGCAGTGACGTGGGGATAGGGGCTTTTAGGTGGCGTGGGACGCTGCCAAGAAATAGCAGCGCCTCTCTCTAAGATGCACCATACGTGCTGCCTGCTCTGTGTGCTCAGTTGGTCCAGCTCTTTGTGACTCTGGACTGTAGCCCATCAGGCTCCTCTGTCTGGGATTTTTCAGGCAAGAATACTGGAGTGGGTTGCTGTTTATTCCTCCAGGGGATCTTCACGACCCAGGGATCGAAGTCATGTCTCCTACATAGCAGGTGGATTCTTTATAGCTGAGCCATCAGGGAGCCCAAGATACATCATAAGTAAGAAGAAAAGTGAAAACAAAAGTCTGAAATTGGAAAGAGGGAAAGCGAGCTTTACTTATTACTTGGTGCTGTCTTTAATTGTTGGACAGCACTACCAGGCACACTGTGGGACTGAAACTGATGTTTGGAGGAGGGTATGGAGGACCTGAATCAGCTTTTCTTAGAGAAGGGTGCTGGGCTTGCTTGGGCCTCAGTTAGCACTGTTGCTCCTCCCTGCGAGTTGTGCTTCTCTCTGTTATCTCTCCATGAAATAACAGGTCAGTAGATTTTTAACTTGAAATGCCAAGGAAAGTATCCTCTAGAATGGGTTTGATTTGGAAGCTTCCTGAGGATAATCTGTGATGACGGTGTTTCAGAAATCACCACCTGACTCACTGAGCAGAAGCAGCAGTCTTGTCCTGGACGTGTTCTTTGTGTATCCGTCCCTTGATGTCTACAGGTCCTCTCTTTCTTTGGTTATGAGCTCAAGGCCTTTAATCATGAGGTCGAGCAGTGGTAGGCAAGAACTATTCTACCATGTCAGTTAACCAGAATGTTAAAGGAATCCACATGGGAGTTGGGGTTCCAAACATCTCTGATTTTTTTGGTGGGGGAGGAAAAGGACTCCTTTAAGGGTTCATTATCAACTATAGAATAAAATCCACACTTATCTTGTTGCTTAAGAGCTCTCATAATCCAGCCCAACTTTCTATAAAATTGTTTTTATCAAAATTATATTTGTTCTTATTTTAAAAGGTCAAATATTACTATTACTATAAAGTTTCTAATGAAAGTAATTTCCTGTTCTATCCTTTTGTACCTGTGAGAACTACTTCCAGGTCATTTAGCTGTTTCTTTTAGTATTTTCCACTGCTGCTGCTGCTGCTAAGTCGCTTCAGTCGTGTCAGGCTCCGCAGTCCCTGGGATTCTCCAGGCAAGAACACTGGAGTGGGCTGCCATTTCCTTCTCTAATGCATGAAGGTGAAAAGTGAAAGTGAAGTCCCTCAGTCGAGTCTGACTCTTCGAGACCCCATGGACTGCAGCCTATCAGGCTCCTCCGTCCATGGGATTTTCCAGGCATGAGTACTGGAGTGAGGTGCCACTGCCTTCTCCATTTTCCACTACACTTATTAAATATACTCCTGTACTAGTGATTTTTGAATTTTCAGTTTTAGACATTATCTGCTGATGTTCTACTCTAGGAAATTTGGGTTTAGCTTTTTCATCCCTGCTCTTTGCTTGTTTCTGTCATCACATATTATTACCATTGCTAGGTACTCAGTGTTTAGATGGTTACGATCGTATAAAGTTGCTTAAAGCTGCGGCACATAGTATTCTACAATTATTTTTACTTTCTTGACCAATTTTTAAAATATTTTCCTGGAATTAGCAATTGTCCTATGTTATCATTTGTTTACCCTTCTATGTACCTATCTCCATAATCTCCTATGGGACTCTAAGGCAACTCTCAGTATGTTGGAACATATCAGATAATCTTTTGCTTCATTATTTCCTTTGGAGACATCCGCCCGTGCCCCCACCCCCACCCAAGAGTTTTCTGTTTTCCAGCTGTAGCTTTTTGTAAAGCTACACCCTGAGTCTTCCCTTTACCATGGGACTGGGGGATTCCTTCGCCTCCCTTCTGTACTGGCTGCCATGTTTCCTGGGTCTCCTGCACTCATTTTTCTTGGTTTACTGCATCTCTTCATTGGAATATATCGTAGAGTAGCTTCCTGAGGAAGGATCCTTGACAAATTAATATCTTTGAGATTTGCTTATTTGAAAAGGTCTTTATTCTCCTTTTCATTTAATGGAGGGTGTAGAGTGCTAGGTTACAGATGACTGGCTCTCAGTGTTGCTCTTGAGAAGTCCCGTGGCACTCTGGTTCCTGACCTTTGTTTGTGATCTGTTTTCTTTTTGATAGCTTTTAGGATTTTAGTTTTATCTCTGATATTCTGAAATATGAAGATGTGCACTGATGAGGATCATTTTTACTTGCTGAGTTAGGTTCTCTGTGGGTCTTCTTTACTTGAAAACACCTCTTTCATTTATTAGTTCTTTGAAAATTTCTTCTCTTCCATTTTCTCCTTCTGGTACTTCAGTTAATTGAATACTGGACTCCACTGTTGATTTTCTGTCCTCTCCTCCTCACTCTGTATTTTCTGTCTCCATTTTTGTTGCTATTTATGGCGAAGATCTTCAGCTCCACCTTCCAGGTATTTTTTTTGCTCTCATAGTTTGTATTTCTAAGCATTTCCCCTGTTCTCTGCGTATTGCATTTTTATATGCTTGTTCTTGTCTTTGGCGATACTGCCTTTAGGGCTCTGAAGATGGTAATTACCACCTCCCATCAGTGTCTTCCTCTGCTTCCAGTATCGTCTGTGTTTGTTTCAAGCTCCTTCTGTTTGCTCATATGGTGTCTGTCTTTCATGTTGGAGACTCTCTTATGTCTGAAGTTTCTTGGTGGTCTTCATAATTAAGAGTTAGCCCCTAAAAAGCTGGTTGGTGGGGCTTGTGGCCTGGTGTGCAGTAATGATTGACCAGGTAGGGAAGGTCCATTTCCCCTGGCCAGTCTCCTTATCTGGGGCCTCTTTAGCCTGGCAGCCAGAGCTCTGGGGTTGCCAAGCAGGGCAATAGGGCACCAGGGAGGGTTGTGTTGTTCATTCTGTCAAATTTCACTTAATGCTCCTGTTTTCGGTGAGGTGCCTCACTTCTGACCTCAGGTGAGCCTGAGGACGTTCAGCCAGTCAGTGTCCCACCTCACCCTGCAGCTCTCCCCACCTCCTCACCTCCCCACCAGGCCTTCCAGGGCACCGAGTGCTTTCAATTCCTGAGCCTTTCTGGAGTCTTGCAGCGCCGGTTGCAGTGTCCCCAGCCCCCTGCAGGCACTTAGCAGAAAGAGGAAGCTGAAATTTAAATTAGTGACCATTTATCTTTCCACTCTCTAGTTTATCAAATTTCTGTTGATATTTAAAAATTCTAGACTGGTTTATAAAATTTCTGTTGTTGGTAATAGTTAATATAGAACCTAGGCAGCTAAATATTTCACAGAACCGCGGAACTTTAGAGCTGGGAAAGAATTTAGAGATCTAGAATATCAACTCATTTTATGAATAAATAACAGATCCAGTGTGATTAAATGGTGCTAGAGTCGTAATAAGCTAGAGAAATGGAACTATGGCTTCATTGTCTAGCTCTCAAGCTGCTGGATGTACTGATAAAATCGGATACATGCTTAATTGAATATTCTGGTTAATTCAGAGTTAATCAGAGGGCACTTTCTGTTTCATTCTTTTTTTTTTTTAATCTCTGTCTTGTGGCTGTTGCTGCTTGGGCTTTTGAGCAGGGGCTGCTCTGCAGTTGTGGCCCTGGGGCTTAGTAGCTCCGAGGTGCGTGGGATCCTCCTGGACCAAGGAATGAACCTGTGTCTCCTGCGTTGGCAGACAGACTCTTCACACTGAGCCATCAGGAAAGCCTTCTTGACATTTCATTCTTGTTGAAAATTTTTATACATTTCTTTTGGTCTTAGTAATTACATAATTTTGTCATAGATAATTTCTTTCTGATTTTTGTTTTTGACAAATTGGGATATTGAATATATGCTGTGATTTCAAGAAAAATTAAAAATGAGTGATTATGATGTACGTGGGGTGATTCTTTTTCTTCTTCAGTAGTAGAGTGCATACAGTAGGGGGCAACCCAGTCTGGCTGAGTCCAGGTTAAAGTTTTGCTGTTTAAATATATGTCAAGGATTATTGCTTGAAGTATCCTTAAGGTAAATTGTGTCAAAGGTGCTCCGTAATTTCCCTGAGTTATTTAGCTTTCGGCAGTCATTTCTAAAATGTTTGAGATAGCTCTGTTGATGATCACCTCTGAGGGGCTAGAAGCTCTAGGAGTATCTATTGGGAGAAAGTTGAACAGTAACTGTTGTTCTTTTTTAAGGATTTGTTGAATATCAAGAATGCCAGTCACTAATCAAAACAGCCAGATGCCATTCTTTTCCTCAGTCCCCACTTTGGGCACCTGAGGGTGGATGGGCAGGTACTCACTTAAGAGGCTCCCTCTTCCCCAGATTTGGTTTTCATCGGTGCTTTGCCTTGTAATACAAGGCTGCAGGGCAGCAGATGGTCTGATGCTGGGGCTCTTGCGGTCCCCATTGGGCAGAGCTGTTGCTAGAGAAGCAGTCTTCTGGGGGAGTGAGCCAGAGCCGACCAGCAGGCTGGGCTGGGCTCTGCTTCGTGTCCGTTGCTCTTGGTTTCATCAGAATAGAAGCGGTGCTCCCCAGGCTTTAGATGCGCTCGTTGGTGTTTCTGCCTTTGCCTGCTTCTTCATTGCCACCTGGCTGTCGCTGGAGAGAATTCACTATAGCTCTGAGACTCTGCAGCGAGTTGAGAGGAACTATGCTCGTTTCCTGGACGGGGTGTGTGTTCTCTTCCATTAAAATGGTTACCCACATTTCCTTTTATTACTCGTTAAGTCAGAGGCAGCTGGGAGGAGGCATTACTCACCAGGCGCACACAGTGGCCCTGCCTGTGGACAGGGAGTCTGGGCTGAGCTGAGAGTGAGTCAGCTCAGGGAATGGAAAAATTGCAGGGTAGTGTGGGCTAGGGGTTGTGTGCCAGTGACTGTTCCTTCCCTGCTTGCTCTTTTCTCTATAAGGACTCATCAGAAAGCTGTGAATACTGGGCGTGCAGTTTCGGTAGTCACTGTGCCGGCCAAACTGTGGTGACGGTGTCTCCCGTGAAAGGAACGAGCTGACTGCCCTTAGCGCTGTTCTCCTCTGTGTTGTGTGTGTATAACACAGAAGGGTTATATGGGTTTTGAGGCAAGCTTGAGCTTGTATAATAGAGTTCTCTGTGTGAGGATTTCACTAGAATCAAGCAATCACAGCGTCTCTTTGTCTTAGTTATAAAATTCAGTCGTCTGTATCTATTTTTGTCCAGTAGGGGTCACTGGGGTATTAAATTCTAAATGAGAGAACCAGCTAATCCCATGATAGACCAATCAGATTCCTTATCTTTATTGTTTAGAGTACTTTTTAAAATTTTTAGAGCAGAAACGAAAGATGTGAACTTTGTGGAACATTAATTGTTTGAAGAGCAGATTATTCCAATGGTTGAGGTGGAATTGATTAAAAGAAAAAGATAACCAGCACCCCCTGAGACCCCCTGAGTTGGAAGCAGGGAGTCTTAACCACTGGATCTCCAGGGAAGTCCTGAGATGGAATTGATTTTATGAGTAAGATTTGAAGAGCAGTTTTTAAAGACAATGACAAGAAATAGGGGAAGAAAATTGTGTATTAAATCATCTGATATGTACCCACGTACTTTACATATATTCCTTATTTAATCTTGTGAACAATGGTGAGAAACAGGTATTTATATACGTATTATAAATATTAGGAACCCAAGTTCAGGAACATTCGTGGCTTCCCCAGGGTCTTATCGTTATAAAGTGTTGCTATCAGGGGAGATCCTGTTAGCCATGCTTCATTTGACTTTGGTCCTTGGGCCCTGGTAAAGGGTCAGGAGAGCAGAAGGTTGTTAGAAGGTAAGCAGAGCCTGATGGTAGATTCTCCTGAGAAAGACTAAAGTGATTCTTGTGTTGAATTAGAGTTCAGAGCAGGCTCCAGGGATTCGTAAGTGGAAAGAAGCTAGCAAGTCTGTCTTTATCTTAAGGGGCAAGTTCTACCTCTTTTTCACTTAGAGCTACTGCCGGGATGTGGTCAACTGTCTCACAGAGATCTAAAATTAGCTCTTTGTTTGTGTGCAAAGTTTGGTTTCCATGGATAAGCAGTTTAAGTTGGTCTCTGACCTGCCTTTTCTCTTGGCCCAGACTCTTCTGAGCCTTGAATGCTGCTGCCTGTTGGCGCTCTCACGCCTGCCCAATTGTATCTTTGTCGAGCTCCCCAGCCCACAGTCAGTTGCGTGTCTATCCTACTTCTGCATTCTTGATTTTCTGATATCTCGGGAAAACAAGTCGATTGCATGTTCATAGCCAGACTACACTAAAAGGCATTTCCCATCGAGATCATTGTTTTTATTTGGAAAAGCATTTTTTAAATTGCATTTTAGGTGGGATACAAGTAAGATGCTAACTCTCTTTCAGTGTACATTTACTTGGAATGACAGATATTTCTGGACAAAAATAACAGCCTTGGCAAAATTCAGAAACAGCCCCTGTAGACAGGGCTTCTTATTCTTAAGTCACATTTTTCTATTTATTTAAGATACTGACTCTCAGAGTATCCTGGAGAAAGTTTAATAGCTAGATCTTATTATTTTTACGTTGCTGGGGAAAACAGAACCCCAAAGAGATGGGTTATTTAAAAATGGTGATATGGATATTAAGGTTATTTTATACTCTTACACTTATATTTTCTTTTTGGAAGCAGGGCCATTGAAGCCCATTTTGTTTTATTCCTTGAGTTAGTTTAGAGCTGTTAAATACCTTGACTTACCTCCTTTCATTGGCCATTGAAGATGATTTGATGCTTTGCTAGGTCCCATGTGGCTCTGTGGTAAAGAATTTGCCTGCCAGTCCTAGAGATGCAAGAGATGTGGGTTTGATCGCTGGGTCAGGAAGATGCCCTGGAGGAGGAAATGGCAACCCACTCCAGTATTCCTGCCAGGAAAATTCCATGGACAGAGGACCCTGGTGCACTAAACCTTAGTGGAGTAAAAGTATATACACAGCTATATTATAAAGTAGAAAGTGCTAGATGTCATAAGGTGAAAGGCGAAGTCGCTCAGTCATGTCTGACTCTTTGCGACCCCGTGGACTGTAGCCTGCCACGCTCCTCTGTCCATGGGATTCTCCAGGCGAGAATACTGGAGTGGGTTGCCTTTTCCTTCTCTAGGGGATCTTCCTGACCCAGCGATCGAACCCAGGTCTCCCTCATTGGAGGCAGACGCTTTAACCTCTGAGCCACCAGGGAAGCCCAGATGTCATAAGAGAGAAACTTATAAATTATAAGTGCACAGAAGTTGTTTACTTCTAACTGGGATGGAGGGAGTCACCACGGAGAATTCTGTGAAAAGACTGGCTTAAACTGATCCACAGGAGTGGGACTTTGACTTATGGAAATGGGAAGGAAATACATGCCAGGGTAAGTGAAGGAAACATTGTAAAGCCAGAGTTTTTAACTTGCTCACTGTGAGAAACGCAAGTTATAGAATTAAATGACAGATGAGTATTTATTGAGCATTCAAGACAAACCAGGCATTATGCTTGCTTCAGGAGATTAATCTCACAGTGGATGAGAACAGGGTCAGGAGGTTGGAGACTGGGATTAGGAAAATTTGATTTGGTGATTTTGGTGATAGGTTAGGTAAGTGATCAGTTTACCAAGGTTTTGTATGTATAGTCTGAGCAGTATTCAGATGTCTTTTTTTTTTTTTTTTTAATATTTATTTTTGGCTGCACCTTGCAGCTTGCAGAATCTCAATTCCCTGACCAGGAATTGAACCTGGGTCAAGGCAATGGAAACTTGGAATCCTAACCAGTAGGACACCAGGGAACTGCCTGGTGTTTCTTCTTCTTGTTTTTTTATTTTTAAATTAAGTAATTAATTTATTACTGGGCTATGCTGGGTCTTGGTTTCTGTGCTTGGCTCTCTATAGCTGCAGCCAGCAGGGCTGCTCTCTAGCTGAGCGTGCAGGCTTCTGCTGTGGAGTGTGGGCTCTAAAGCTTGGATTCAGTAGTTATGGCTCTTGGGCTTGGCTGCCCTACCACCTATGGAATCTTCCCAGGCCAGGGATCGAACCTATGTCCCCTGCATTGGCAAGTGGATTCTGAATCACAGAGAAGACCTATTCAGAAGTCTTGTGATCACATGTATTAAATAGTTTTTTTGCTGTCCCGCCAAATAATGATAATTACAGACAGTATTTATTGAGCATATACTATGTGCCTGGCACAATCTAAACACCATCAGTGCCTTATCTCATTAATTCTCACTACAGCTCTGAGGAACAGATTCTATTATCATCCTCATTTTACAGATGAGATTGAGGTTCCTTGAAGTCACTTATGTAACTTGCCCTCAGGTGCTAAGGTACCATATATAGTAGAGTCTGGATTTGAACTCAAGTAGGCAGACTGTAGCCCATGGGGTCACAAAGAGCTGGACATGACGGAGCACTGCACAGTCTGGTTTCAGATTGGGCCTGTAATTACCATGCTGCTAAAATAATCATGGCATCTACTTTATTGAGCAAGAAATTTGGATATTTTCCTGCCTTTATTGTGTTCAGTGACTCTTGGGTATATAGAAAATTCTTTGTAGACATTCTGAACCTTTGCATGTTTATTGTTGTCTCAGTACCATATTCCTAAATCTTAGAGATCGGAGTCATAGATGTCTCCTAATTAGCTTCTATTTAGCCCACGTCCTTTGCCTTCTGGACTCAATGGGAGAACACAGGTGACAGGCACTCAAGGCTAGGATTTGATGCCTGGACCTCCCATTTCCAGAAACCGATGGTTTCTAATCCTATTAGTCATATGATAGTCTCTCCACCAAAATTTTAATCTTAAATTGTATTTGATTTTTCTTAAGTCTCTTTTGTAAACATTATTTTTCTAGATTTCACTCTTTTAAATGGGTGCTATATTTCCAGTCTGTATCTGCTGAAGTGCTGATGCTGGTGGATGTCGGTTACTTTTGAGACCGGTGTACTCCATGACAGTTCAAATAAAACATGCAGCCTCCTTTCTCACAAGCTTCTTTCATCTCAGTCCCAGATACTGACGTGATTTGGGGCTGTTGCCCTGTTTCAAGATTTCTGTGGGTAACGGTTGTGGGTGACCAATCCTGAATCCTTGCGAGTGAAGTAATCTGATAGAAAGGCAGGTCTCAAGTCTTAATGAAGTTCAGAGTGTTGCTTCTACAAGGTTTTTTGCTGGTTTGGGGCCCTTTCCATTGGCTTTTAGCAAAGGTTATCCTGGAGGGTGCTGAATATGTCTTTAAATGGCCTGTTCTTTGTATCATAAATGATCTCTAAAACGAAAACTAGCCACTCCCCTTGCCAACTTCTAACCACTTCCTGTGACAACACACAGATATGTCTTAGTTTTGCTGAGTGAAAATGTTATTTTCACAAGGCAATTTCTCTGCCCTTTTTCCTTCCTTCAAACGTGCATATGTACGTATACACAAAAGCTAGAAACAAACTTTTGACTTGTGATATGTAGAAAAATGGTGTATCCAAGGTATAGCATGTTATCTTAGAAAAATCTACAAAGAATTGATTAAGTTGGATACTTTCCATTATCTTCTCTGATAACAGATTCAGAATGTATCTTGCGATTTGAGTCCTTGAATTTTTTTCCCCTTCACATTTCCTAGGCCATTTTGAATGGCACAAGCATGATACATGATTTTCCAAAGAAGACAGCCTTGCAATGGCTTCAGGTAGCAGCGTAAGGAAGAGAAATGGCTTTCATATTAGAAAATGAAAATTTGGTGAAGATACTTAAAAGATTGCAAAGAAGTGTTATACAGTGGTGGCACAGACTAGCCCTGTAACATTTTGTGTTGAAATTGAGCTCTTCTCTTTAGAGCTGGGTAGAGCTCTTTATACCCACTCCAGTGTTCTTGCCTGGAGCCTCCCAGGGACGGGGGAGCCTGATGG
The DNA here is from genome assembly GCA_006408675.1 of Madoqua kirkii. NCBI lineage: Eukaryota > Metazoa > Chordata > Mammalia > Artiodactyla > Bovidae > Madoqua > Madoqua kirkii. Next base: position 127,345 of record SJYC01132377.1, read on the forward strand.
GCTGCCGTCTATGGGGTCGAACACGACTGAAGCGACTTAGCAGCAGCAGCAGCAGCAGCAGCACCAGAGCTCTTTATAGGCTCTGTCTTACAAAGAGGAAGTATTCCAGATATATAAATATCTAGAATTGTTTAGCTTCAAATTAGCATACTGATTTTGCCAGAACTTTTCAGCAAGAGGAGGTAGTGTGCTTAAAATAAATTGATTTGAAATCAGACAGATAAAAGTTCAGATGCCAGTTCATCCTCTTTGTGACCATGGGCAAAATGACTTGAACAAGTTACTGCCTAAGTGATCTCACGTAGTTTCTTGACTGTAAAACAGTATCCTGGGTCTCTCCCAGAACTCTGGGTTCATATATTCAATTGCATATTCAAAATTCCACTAAAATGTCTACTAGGCATTTCAAAGTTACTGTATCCAAAACGGAATTCCTACCCCATTCTCCACCCCTCACTTTAAGAAAAAAAAAAGAGCACCCCAACAACTACAACCACCAATGAACCGCAGGCCGTCTGCTTCTCTGGCTGCCTTCCCCATCTTAGGAAATAGCAGTTCTGTCTTTTTAATTTCTCAAGCTCAAACCTGGAAGTCATTTCCAACTCTGTTCTTTACTTGCTCACCCCACATCCAGTCTATCAGCAGATCCTGATGACTCTTTTTTCTTTTTAGTTTTAAAAATACTTACTTATTTATTTGGCTCAGTTGGGTCTTGGTTGGGGCATGCAGGATCTTTTTTTTTCCAAGTTACAACATGCAGGAATTTTAGTTGCAGCATGGAGGATCCTTATCCGCAGCGTGTGAAGCCCTCGTTGCGGTACGTGGGATCTAGTTCCCCGACCAGGGATCAAACCGGGACTCCTGCAACCTGCATTGGGAGCGCAGAGTCAGCCACTGCAACACCAGGGAAGTCTTGACTCTTTTCTTAAAATTTGTCCAGAATATGACCGTATCTTACCGTCTCTATCACTGCACCGTAATCTTGGTTATCATTTCTCAGGCGCTAGTTTTCACTTGGATTATTGTAATCGCATTATAACTAGTTTCCCTGCTTCTGCTCTTGCCTCTTGGTAGTCTGTTCTCAATACAGCAGCAGGAGTGGTCCTTTTAAAACCTAAGTTAAAGCCTATCACTCTATCACAGGAAACCTTGTAAAGGTTTTCCATTCACTTAGAACAAAAACTGGAGTCTTTACATATGGCCTATACAGACACAGGTGATCCGACCCCCTTCTCTGGTCTCGTCTCCTGGCATTCCTGTTCGCTCTCAGCTTCAGTCATTCAAGTCCACTTGGCGTCCCCTGAACACGCCAAGCCTGCTTCTGCCTCAGGGCCTTTGCACTTGCTCTTTTTGTTGTTGGGCTCGTCCTTTTTCTAGATAGCCGTATGGTTTGTTGGCTTGTGATCTGTAGGTCTGCTCAAATATCATCTTCTTAGAGAAGCCTTCCCTGACCATTCTGTACAGAAAACTGTATACATCTCCCCTCTGGTTCTCCCTTCTCCTCTTCATCACCTTAGTATATATTTACTTATTTTCTGTCTTCCTCTATCTTCCTACTAGCATATGAGTCCCATGAGGGCAGGATCTTTGCTTTATTCACTACTGTGTTATCAGTATCTAGAACAGGGCATGGCACATAATAAATATTTGATGAATGAAATGTAGGTTACATAAAATTGTAGATGATCTTGACACCAGATTAAGGCATTCATATTGTATTAGTTCCCCCATTAAAGGCCCTTTATTAACCCGTCTGGTTAGTAGATTGTTCAAATATAAAACCCTTCCCTTTTATTAAAAAAAGAGGGGATAACCTTACAGATATTAAAGCAGTTTGCATTTTTAAAACTTTTTTGTGGTAACACAGCATGTTTATATACTGTAGTTTAAAAGGCACTGTAGAAATAAAGAGCTAGTTTGATAGAAAAAAGAAGCTGTAACCCTTCTCTGAGTGAAGGATCCTGGATGTTAGATGTACTCTTGGCTGTTGGGTCATCTGTGTTTTTGTGTGTCCACACTTCATTTTATAAAGTGTCTCTCCATAGGAAAGTAGATAAAGAGGGGGCACTGTGCTGGGGTCCAGCCCTGGTGGATCCAGGGTGATTCGAAGGTAGGGACGGAGTAGGCGTTCTAGGAAAAACTTATTTAATTACAGATAGAGAGGGACTAGGAATTTAGCAGAGAAAAAGAGGCCAAATAACTTGGTTAACACAGGGTACCAATCACCACCTACGCAGGCCACAGGCGTCTTCCCATTCTCCCGAAGGAGAGGAGGCACTGAGGCCCCCCCGGTCCGATCTTAGAAGCCCAGGCAGAATTAGTAGGCTTGGTGGGTCCTATGCACCAGATGGGAATTCGACCAGAAAAATAGTAAGAGAGAGAGAAAGGGGCCGAATAACTTGGCTTACGTGGGGTACCAATAAAATTCCAGACAAGGAACTTGCACCATATTCATGGCGGGCACTCACGCTCCAGATGGGAATTCAGCCAGAAAATTGGGGAGCAGAAAGGAACGACATGAGGGAATCAGTCTTTCCGGAACTGATCCGATTTCTTTATTTTTGGGTTTGCTTATATACCTTTTGTTACATATAGGGATGAATACAGAGTCACGCGGGGGTCAGCAGTCCTGACCTTATCAAAATCAGGTGCTTTACATAAAAAAAGTTTTAGGGGTTTTACATCATCTTCAAGCCATTTCTGCCTGCTGACATTTACAACCCTTTCTTTCTGATAACCAGAAAACTTATTTTTTCCAAGGGTGTTTTTCCTTAAACCAAGCACCACCCTCCAAATAAAGTCGCATTCCTATAGGGTGAGGGTGTAGTGAGTTACAATCAAGAAAGGAATTTATTTAACCCAAGGTTAACATGATTAATCTTAAAGGTTAATACTTATTTCTCCTATATACTTAAAGGTTAAGACTTATTTCTCCTATATGTTAATCCTTATTTCTCCTATATACTTAAAGGTTAAGACTTAGTTCTCCTATATGTTAATTATATTCATTATAAGGGCAGGGAATATGAAGGTTTTAGCAACAAACATCAGTCCAACAAATGAAAATCCTTTCACCAATGTTCCTCTTAAGATCTACTTAGTCTTAAGAGAGTGACAAAGTTACATTTTTACATAGCAAGGACACAGTGATTTATAACAAAGTGATCCATTATAAGAGAGAAAATTCATTAACTCAAAAAGTCTAATATTGCTAACATCAAAAACTACTGTATTTCCTTTTCTATATTCCAAATACATTGATTAATATATTCCCAGGTACCTAAAGGATATGGAGGCCTGGCAGCAATCACTGACTCAACAACAAGAAAAAGTCCTATGTTAATTAAGATTCTCAGAATACTCCAAAACTCTCTGTGCTGTTTATGGTTGAGAGGTAGTAAACCATCATGTGTCCGCAGAGAGGTTTAACCTGAAACGGCCTTGTCCCACCTAGGGCAGAGAATTAGCAGCAATTATTGACTCAACAATTGAAGAAACCCTGTATCAGTATAATTCCCAACCAACCCACTATACTAATAATTTCTAACTTTCCACAAGAATTTGCCTTTAGTAAGTCAAAAACATCTCATGCCTCTCATGGTTGGAGGGCTGTTGTGGCCAGAGGAACCTACACAGACAACCTACACAGATAACCTTCAGAGGAGTCCCATAAGTTGAAACACTCTAGTCACACCCAGGAATTTTTACTGCCTTGGAGCTGCACGTTTACTCCTTCTTGGAGGGAAACAGTTATGGGGGAGAGCCCCCCGTAGGTGAGAGTACAGGGCAGACTCTGGTTTTGGGGTTAGATGCTCGGAAGCAGGGGATTTTCCTGAGGCTTCATCACGCCTTTGCACATACCGAAGCCCCCTTCCTCATGACCTTTGCCAAGGGCGGAATTCCTCACACTGGCCCCCAACAGCACTGTAAGAACTTTGCATGTGCAGCTTGGATTGCGCAGACTTCTTTCTAGCCTTCGAATGTATTTCTTAGGTTTACTGAAACATAATTTAGGGACTTCCCTGGTGATCCAGTGGTGAAGAATCCACCTTCCAATGCAGGGGACATGGGTTCGATCCCTGATCAGGGAACTAAGATCCCATATGCTACGGGCAACTAAGCCTGCGCGCCACGACTGTGGAGCCGGCGCTTTCTAGAGCCCGTGCTCCATAACAACAGAAGCCCGTGAACCGCACCTGGAGAAAGCCCAAGCACCTCAGTGGAGACCCAGCACAGCCAACGTAAAAAGCGAATTAAGAATATAATTTATATATGATAAAATCCATCCATTCAGGTCTACAGTGTTGTGAGTTTTGACAAATGTATATAGTAGTGGAACCATCATCACCATCAGCATATAGAACCTTTCCATTACCTTGTAAAAATGTCTGGTGTCCCTCCTTTGTACTCTGTTCCCTTCCCTCACCCCATGCCCTTGGCAACCACTCATGCGGTTTCTGTTCTTACAGCCTTGCTCTCGGATTCGGCTTCTTTCCTGTAGCTCGCTGCTCTGGAGGCTCACCCATGCTGTTGTGCGTATCAGGGGGACGTTCCTTTTGTGTTGCTGTGTTGTAGGCCCTTGTATGGATGCACCTTCGTTCACCAGTTTTGAATGAAGGTGCAGGTTTTTGTGTGGACACATGCTTTCATTTTCCTTGAGTCAATACCTAGGACTTACGTTGTCTGGTCATTCTAGTAAGTGTATGACTGTTTTCTAGAGTAATTTCCGGAGTGGCCAGTTTCATCCCCACCAGCAGTATATGAGAGTTCTGGTTGCTTTACGTCTTGCCAGGGCTTGGTTTTAGTCATTCTGCAGGTGTGTAAATGTTGACATGTTTTCAATTGCTGCCACAATATCCATTTCGGGTTTTCATTTGCAAACAGGTCTTAGTTTCCTGAAAGGCACTGTTCTCTGCTGTCATTGAGCGTCCTGCTGTCCCCTTGGGCAGCTAATGGAAATCAGGTAGGTTTTTCAGTTCTTGGAAAACACACTTGTGGAGCAATTTTGCTCTCCTCGCTGATCGTCAGCATGCCTGATGCGAGGTCTCTTTCATGGAGCTTGTTCTGCATGTCATCCTCTCTGTAGTGATGTTCGGATCCCTTGCCTCTCCCTCCCGGATGGTGGGTGTGCAAGATTGCCCACCCACTGTGCCAGGGAACTTCTGGACTCTTAAACATCCTTCTGTGCTTTGCCTCCTCCCTGCTAGTGGTTCCCTGGTGCTGCTGTGACTGTTTTCTTCTGGCTCCATCCCAGCCAGGCTGGGAATGGAAAGTTAAGAGTGTGACGTCCTCTGACAGCCTCCCATCTTGTAGAAGGGTCTGAGGCTTGTTTGTTTAAGCTGAACAGAGGATGCCAAAGATAGAGTTTGAGTCAGCTCAGCACCAGCTTAGCCGCCCCTTTTTGCTCTCCTGGTTCCTCCTTCCCTCTCCCCTCCCCCTCTGGCCAGTTGTTTCCTGGGCTTTGTCTGAGACACACTGTGGAGTTTTAGACCCGTCTGGACTGCATGCTGAAAACCAGGCGAGATGGAGGAGAAGCCGCCAGGAAGTTTCTGACAACCCTGAGCTGCGGGGCCTGGGCCTCTGCCTCTGCTGATAGTACTGGACGGCAGTAACCTCAGGAGAAAGGCATTTAGAGACTGCGCCGAGCTGTGGGCTTGTGGCTAACTCAGGGGAGGAGAAAGGACGGGCCTGGAAATGCCTCTCTTAGATGCATCTTATTTGCCACCAACCATCTTTATTTTGACTCACGTTCTTGGAGTTGCCGGTGTTCTATACTGGAAAAGATGTGCCAGAGGCAGAGCAGGTAACGGGCACCCAGCGCTTCTTGGAGTCTGCTGTGGGGCTTTTGAGGGTGGGGTGGATGACAGAGGTCTTCCCCCTTGCTTTCCTTAAAGGGCCAGCACAGCCTGTGGGCCATCAGACCTGAGTGTGTGGGGGACCTGCTGAGGAAACCAGGCTGCCCCGGGACAGTTTGGGACTGGGCCCTTTCTTGCTCCGTGAGGCTTGTCTGGCAAGGCGGTGCTGGTAGAATGAGGTGATGTCTGGGCTCGAGGCTGAGGGAAGTGGCAGCTCTGCTGACTTGTGTCCTTCCGCAGAGAATCAAGCCCTTGCTTTCTCAGTCTGAGTAGTTTTTGGATCTGTTTTTTTTTTTTTTTTAACCAAAAACATAGAGTAACTCTGTCACCCTCCTCCAGGTAGAAATGTGGGAAAACTTGTGGGATTAGAGAATTTTCTGGATTTGCTAATTATGCGGGTGAGAAAAGGCAGAGGAGAAGAGGTCAGTGAGAGGAAAGGGTGTCAGGCTGTCTTTGCCGAGGTGCATCTGGGAACACAGGGACGCCTCTGTTCTCCTTGGTAAGATTGAAAGTGTTCTTTTCCCCTCAGGCAGCTACACAGTTTACACACTGTGTACCCAAGCCATCCTCATCCTATTCAGTGCAAGGAAGTTAGCTGTTCTTTTCCCCAGGTGAATATTCAGGTCCTGATATTACAATTTTATTCATTTTGTTCCTGAGTGGTAGCAGACCCCTCTTTCTTCCCGAATTACTATCTGCTGCATTATATTCCTTTGGCTTCTAAATGCCCAGTGCTGGGATCAGCCCTGCATTGAGCGTTGAGGACTGATACGGTCCGGCTTTCGCTGGAGTACACTCTCGGATCTCAGTGCCTTTAGCACTTACTGCCTTTGTGACCCGCTTACTGCCTGGACGCAGTAAGCCAACCTAGTGAGACACCTGTTACTTTATATCTTACAATTAAGATGCACATTTGATGACTTATTACTTAGGAAACTATTAGAATTTCATGAATGCTTGGCAGAATTAGATTCAGTCATTCCCCGTGTCTCTTTCCAGTAAGTCCTAGAAAAGCTTATGACTGAGTGTTCGGATCCCAGTGTGCCTCTGTATCAGCAAAAGCAGACAGACATTTAGAAATGTGTTCACTTGTGCAGTAGTGTGTTTTAGAAGGTAGCCCAAAGTGGCTTTCCTGATCTGTAAGCCTGTGTTTGAGCTTATAAAGAAGGAGTAGGCAGGCATGAGTTATTTGGCCCTGTATGCTGTATCGTATGCAGTGAGAAGGTAAATATTATTTAAGCGAAGGCTGATGCTTTCATTTTCATTTTTCTGTGCGTGATGGTAATGGCATTTCTCAACCACTAGTTGATTAACAGTTTAAGAAATTTATCCTCAGTATAGGATTTGCTCTTGAACTTAGAAGCCTACCTTTGAAGTGGTCCTTTATGTTTTAGAAATATTAGTTTCACAAACAGCTATAGTAAAAAGAAGAAAAATAGACTGTAAAAGTTTTTATTTTTATGAAACAACTTTGATTCTAGTGCCTATTAGTTATATTGGAAATATGCTATGTTCAGTTTATCCATAAAATTAGAGTAGTGGTTTTTTTCAGTTGGAGAATATGAATTCTAAAACTTTCACAGAGTTACTTTGGAGGTCCTGAGCCCATTGTAATTTAAATTTTAAGATGTATTTTATCTATTAAAATGTATTTTAAAATTACATGTGTACTCTAATGTACTATCTGCCAGTTGGACATCATCAGAATAAAGTTTCTCCCCCATTTCTGTTTATATATTTATAGTGCTTATGAATGTATTCTTGATTAAAAAGGTGAAGATTACGTCTTCTAGTCTGGTCTTTTTTTTTCCTTCCTCCGCTAATAGCAAGTGTGTACAGTATTGCAGAACACAAGTCCTGTGCTTAATAAATATTAGGCAAGTCTCAGATGTTCAGTTGTAATAGTGAGTGGGTGACATGTCGGTCATTAAGTGAGCACATTGTAATACTGGCTTAGTGTACTACCAGTTTCTGTGCTCCTTGCCCCACTTTTCTAATCATATCTACATATTTTAAGAATGTTCATAGTTTTTTAGATATTGAAGCCATTTAACTTTGAAACAATATTTCTGTTATTCCTTCATGCTCTTGTATCAGTTTTTTAAAATAATATGTTGAGATTAGGGGCAAACTGAAACTGTTGCTATTTGTTTCTATTTGTATAAAACAGTTAAAAAAAAAAAGGTTCCCTGCAGTAAAATACAGCAGAGAAATAAACAAGATGTTGAGGCTGATATAACTGTAATTAAATAATCTCTAATTTCAATCAAAATTACTTGATTGGTTAAGTCATTTGGCTTTAAATAAGTAATATAGATTTGAATCTGTAAAATTGATTTATGCTATTAAATACTGAAATTACATGTTATATATGTTGAGTTCCATATAAGATTTATTTGAAAAGTTTCTGCTGTTTCAGTTGAGATCACTAGGTTCCTTAGTGCTAGAGTTTACTCAAGTAAATCTTCATTGTGCTTGTGTGCATTTCTCATTTCTTCCATTCTTAAAGTTGATCACATATTCTGTATTGCTCTTAGAGTTGAAAGGGACCTTGCCTATTAACCGACTTCTTACTTAGTCCTGCCCTTGTCAGAAGTTACTCCTTTTGCTTGAAGGTCTCTGATAGTAGAACATACAACCTATGGACTATTCATTCTGTTGGTAGTAGAGTTCTTTTTTAAGCTGAAAGTTGACTCTTTGTAACTTATGCCCATCAGCCAAATTCTGCCTGGCAAAGATCAAGTATACAGACAGTCCCCAACTGTCTGATGGTTCAATAGATTTTTTGATCTTAACAGTGGTATGAAAGCAGTATACATTCAGTGGAAATCATTGTCTGAATTTTGATCTCTTCTAGGCTGGTGGCAGGCAGTGCACACTCTCTCCTGATGCTGGGCACTGGCAGCAGCCGCAGGGCTCACTCAGCCCCATGATCATGAGTGTAAACAACCGATACAGTGATTGTGTACCCACACAGCCACTGGTTTTCATGTTCAGAATGGTATTCAGTAAATTCCATGAGATATCCAGCACTTCATTATAAAGTAGGCTGTGTGCTAGATGATTTTGCCCAGCTGTAGACTGATGTAAGTGTTCTGTGCACATTTAAGGTAGGCTCAGCCAAATGATGTTGTTTGGATACATCAAAGGTTAGCTATATCAAATGCACTTTTGACTTAGCATCCCTGCCCCCCCCCCGCCCCCCCCCCCCCCCCCCCCCCTCCTCTCTTTCCCTCTCCCCTCCCCTCCCC